>VXAD01005735.1:617011-704049 GCA_013399195.1 Dicrurus megarhynchus
ACACGCGTGCGTTCGTGTCACAGCACGCGTGTGTGAGGGCCGCCGTGGGCGTTGAGCGCTGGCGGGTGAGGAGGGAGCGAGCGTGCCCGTGTGCGAGCGTGCCCGTGTCCTGTCGCTGTGCCCTCACCGGTGCTCCCGGACGGGGTTCGGACTCTGCCCGGGCCGGTTCGGGCTCTCCCCGGTCCGAGTCCGGAGGGCACACGTGGCGCTGCCTGCTCAGTCGCCGAGTGCGTGAAATGCTGGCAGAGAAGTCACACATCTCAGAGGGCAAAGGAAAAGCGGGGAGTTTTCCCTGACGCCAATAACCCGCAAGATCACCTAAATGGAAGTAACACTGGGAAAGCGATTTCCCCATGCTTCTGGTCACTTTAAACATTTCATTTGTTTTGAGCAGCGATGATAGACCAGCTCTCGCTTTTTATTTCAGGGGAGGCTCTCACCTTTGGATACTCTTGGACTTAGGGAAATTTGTTTGCACGCGGTCAGTCCTGCATGCAGAATTCTCAACTAACTAAAGCTGGGGTTTTTTGGTTTTCACCTAAGGGCAAAATTTGCCCCAGAAACGAAATGCTCATATCCAAAACAATCCGTCATTCCTCAGCTTGTATTCATTCACTTTTTCCTCTTCATACCGACTTTCCTGGAAATCTTTGAATCCAAGCATACAAAGCATACACTTTAACTGCAATCGGCATAATTATGCTGATTTAAGAATACCTGGTAGCCCCGTGTGACATAAGGTAACCCTTCATAACAAGCTGTCTGCAATTCACACTGGCTTTTTCTTTGGGAGCCACTGAGGAAAAGGGAAAGCCAGAGTTATGTGGGGGCAGAGTTCTAACAGAAAATCCACCAGTTACCCATTTTCATTTTAACAGGTTCAGATTCTGCTTTCCTACCAGATAACAACTAAACTGATTTCTATGCCACCAAAAGTATCTGAAAGAGCAGCTGATATTTATGATGGGCATAATTACAGAAACTGTGGAACAGCAGCCAGCAGGTGAAAAACCTCTCTCAGATTGTCCAATAAAGTTGCATCAAGTAAATGAAATCCTGTGCACCTAATCTTAGGAAAACAGCGTGTAAAATTCCTTTAGGAATTATTTTTACTTACTCTTCAAATTACAGTAGCTACCGTGTGCTGAGAGCTTCATAGGCATGTGGAATTATACATCCACAGGTCCAAAGCACTTACAGCCCTCCCGCAATTTCTCAGTAAAAAAGTCCAAATTGAACATATTTTTGGTAAATTGCTTCACAAGCAGTTATCTTTTCCTTGTTCCACTGGAAGGAAACTTAAAATGGCATGAGGGATTCTAAGCAACATAATGACCTATACCTCCCTTTCGGTGTTTGAACCCCTGCAGCTACGATGGAAAAACTGACAGGCATAAAAAATTGTCACTCCCCAAAAAATAACTTTAGATTCTCTTCTTTGCCCTTTGTTTATTTTTTTGTGATGTTCTAATGGAAAGCCTTTTGAACCAGAGCCACAAAATGCATAAATGCCTTCTCATCCTGTATTTCGCAACTCAACATCTTGTTGACTTCTTCTCTTAGAGTTTCTGCATTTCTGAAAACTGAATATTGTTCTATTGAGGAGAAAGGGTTGTAGCAATTTATGCTGACATCTTTCATGATATCCTGACTTTACTTGTGCGGCCAATGAAAGAAAATTGCTTCACTGCAAAACTTAGAGCTACCTTATTACAGTTCAGCTCAAAGTTTGAATCCAAACCTGTGAAACACAAGAGCCCATTCTTGCCTGCAACAGAAATATCTAAACACAAAGTACTTTGACTGCTCCATAGTCTTTTGAACATCTTCCATTCTGGCCTCTGCAGCTGCTATTTGGCTATTAAAGCCTGCTAGGGAATGTGTCCCAAATGCTCACACACCATTTTTTGCCCACTATTTAATCCATTTGATCCATTAGGGTCAAGGAAGAAATAGAGATGTATTGTTTTAGAGAAGAACTTAGAAATTGATGTTTACCCTCTGTCAGGAATTATCATATCCTTTGGGCTTTTTGCTACTTACGTTCCCATCCCGCTCATAGCAGAAATCCCCCGTCCAAGGATGGTCCTTAGGACCGTGCTGGTGCCGTTCAATCTGAGAGCTTTGAACCATTCCCGCAGTGCAAAAAACGACTGTAAATCTCTTTTATCCATTTAATGGGCAATTATTGCACTTCAGCCAAGCCTCACCCCTGTTCCCAGTTTGTGGCAGAGAAGACAGAACCTGGCCAGGGCTGACTTACGTCCCAGCAACTTCTGGCTAGTGATCATAGTCAGCCAGGCATAAGTTAGAAGAGTGCCAAAACCGATTTGCTTTATGCCAAGGATTATCTCAGTCTTTGTCTAACCACAGGATTCAGGCAGCATAAGGACTGTATGGTAGGGCAGCCCCAGCCCTCATACTTTTGGGCTGATTGAGTCGCATTCACTAGAACTGGAGTTTATGAGCTTTGAACTCAACCTTTGATGATACAGATCTCACTTGAGTGCTTTTACTATGAAGTCTTCTGCTCCTTTTTGTAAAACTGCGGGGACCAGGGTGGCTAACGTTGTGACAGTTCTCTGCTGATTCTGCAAGTAACAAGGTAGAGGTCTTTCTCCAGGGTCTTCTGGTTTTGCTAGGGCTCCTACCCTGATGTTAGAGGAGTTAGAGGAGCAGAGATTCCAGTATACAGAATGTGGAAAGGAGGATATGGTTTTCAGTCCCGTTATAGTTCTGGGTGTACACATGGAAAACAAAACCTGTAATTACCACCAGCACTGTCACAATAGTGGAGAAATTATCTACTGGCTGGAGTCAAGTATGCCGGAATTTTCTTTCTCTTATTCTCTGCAGAACTCTGGGTCTGAATTATGAATTCTCTATCACTGTTCTGATGGCTATTTTAATGACAAAATGAACAGTTGTACCCACAGAGGAATTATTTCTTTGAGTTAGTTCTGCCTTCCATACTTGTTGTGGCAAACTTGTGTTGCGTGAAGGACTTTGAGATGGTGTATTTTTTTTAAAGGAGGTTTTAAGCTGATTGCTGGCCTACTCAGCGAGTCCAGTGTTCTACGCACTTTTGTCAACCAATGTCTTAATTTGGATAATCATTTATTATGATCCGTCTTAAGTCAGATGGAACTTTAGACTACTTCTTTATTTGATAACCCCTAAAATATATTGTCTTTATGGCCTGAAAAAATTACAACAATAAAATGTCAGTTTCTTTGCTGTGTTTATCACTATTTGGAGATCTTATGATGATAATTTATTTGTGTATCCATTGACATACCATCCAAGATACGTTTTACTAAATTCTTTGTGGCAAAGAAATGAGCTAGGGGATTTTTAATTATCATTATCATTATTATTATTTTAATTTATTTTCGGTGTGTAGTTTGATTTCATTTCTGTACACAAGACATCATTGAATATTTTAAAAAAAGATCCAGCAAATAAAGCGAAATTTCTAAGAAATCACACCATTTTCCAAACTATGAGTTGCTCCAGAGCAACTCATTAAAAGATCACATAGATAATTACAAATACAGATGGTAAAATAAAACCAGTTTTCTTTCAGGAGTGAGTGATCAAACCCACAGTATTTAGGAGAGTGTTGATTTACGTGGAAAGGTGATATAAAAGAATAAAAGAAAACAGTACCTACAGAGTTAAAAGGCTACATGTGTAATTCCTGTGCTATTTTCATCACTGAGGTCTGTTTGCGTGTGGAATTCAACTCCATAGAAGGAGATAATGAAGACAAATAGTATGGCTTTATTTTTAAAAGGGGTGGATAATTTCATGGCAGCTTACAGCATTGGTAACTGGGCAAGCTAAGATAATAAGGCTAATCAAATCTCATGCTTCACAGCACTTGTTCCCTGCGGGATCAGGAAAAATCTTTCCACTGTATACAACACTATACAATTAGCAAGGTTATTATTGGGGAACAGAGGTGCAGCCTTCTAAAGCAACAAGCTTTTGCCATTATCAGAGAACAGAGGCTATACTTGGCCCAACAGAGGAAAGACCATTATTTTCTTGTGCCACTTCTGCTTCTCTACACTGTCAGAGTTTTAGAATTACAATTCTTGGGTTTTTTTTAAAAAAGAAAAAAACAAAAAGCCTGGAACATGATTACCTATGTGCATTACTGTCTGAAATGTGTCAAAAACTCTTCCACCTGTGCCTGCTAGCCCAATTCAAAAGTAGCTGTCACTGACTGGACATGGGAATCGCATTGATTAAGCTGTTGCAGGTTGAAAGTGCGCATTTCCCTCTCATTAGGTCAGTAACGTTGCAGAATTTGCATCTTTGCAGCAGTGGAGGCAAAAAGACATAGTCCCAAATGATGATGAGCCCTTAGCTAGTATCTGAAATGACATGTTCTTGGAATATTTAGTTTGGGAAGTACCATTCATTTTCTTTAATTGCCTGAACATATTGTTGTAGGTGTTCTGTGTGTATACTTGTATTTTGTTTTCCATCAGTATGTGCATCAGAGAAATTACATTAGATGCAATTGAAAATATTTAGCTATTTTTTCTGCAAAATTTATGTTCTTTATGTGAATGTGATACTCTTTATGAGTTAGTGGGGTTTTTCCTTATGAGGTGGAGGAAGCGTGACAGCAGAACAACATTCCTTAAAAACCCATCTTATGAAAACAAGTCTCTTTTTATGAGCTATACCTCAAACGTGAAGGCAGTTATTTTAAAAGTGCTAATTATTTTCAGGTGACCTATACTTTTTCCCTGTGCACAACCTATATGCATCCTCAACTCTCAACCCACACACTGTTCAGAGCAGGGAAAAAAACCACCAAAACACAACCTCATCTTGAAATTTGGGCTAAATGACAAGAAAATCTAAAAATGTAAGAAGAGCTTACATAAAGACCATTTCAATACTTCTTCACAGGTGCAAAAGTGCTTATCTTTCTTATATAAAGCATATCCCTTTCTTTCACTAGGCTGTGTGGCCGTGAGCTGTAGAAGCTTCAGCTAAATGAAATTGAATCAAAAATAACGTTTTTGTTTACTTCTTAAGTCTCAGTAACAAGTTCACTAAAGGATCTACTGTCCACAGTATCCTCCTGAATACAGTTAGGCACAAAAAATCCATAGAGCTGAACCATGAAAATACTTTGTTACTGAAGAGGTGGGGTGATTTAGTGGTGACAGACACAGCTGTTTTAGGTGCTCAATGCCTTTTTTTCCTCCATTCTTCACTAGCAAGGTCTCCCAGGTTTCCATGCAAGGAGGAAGAGAAGTACCAGCAGTAGATCAGAAAATCATGACAGGGATTACTTGCAAGAACTCAGCTCATTCAACCCAGATGGTTTAAACCTGAAAGAGCTGAGTGGGCTGGCTGGTGTCTTTACAAGGCTGCTCTCTGCAATGTTTGTAAAATAATAGAGATCAAAGAAGGCCCTTGACAACAGAAGAAAGACAAATTTGCACCTGTCTTCAGAAAAGGCCGACAGGATGATTTGGGAAACTACAGAAGGGCCAGACTCATTTAGGTTCCTGGGAAAGTCCTGGAGCAAGTCCTCTCAGAACACATTTCTAAACATATGGAGAAGGTGACTGAAAACAGTATGGATTTACAAAGAGTAAATCATGTCTAACCAGCCTGAAAGTATTTCTGTGGTAAAATGGCTGGATTTGTGGATGTCAAGACTTAAGCAAGGCAGAAAAAACCCTTAACAGACTACACCAAGGTTTCTGACACTGGGTCTGACAATGCCCTTTTACCCAAGTTCAGAGGTTTCAGTCTGGATGACTGGACAACCAGATGGATTGGATGGTCAGGCCAATGGACCATGAGGACAGTAGCAAGAGTAACAAGTGGAGCGCCACGTGGGTCTGTCCTGGAACATGTCCTGTTTTACATCATTAACAATGACCTGGAGGAGGAGATGACAAAGTGATGGTTGCTCAATGGATTTACACATGAGAGCAGGTTGGGGTACAGTTAAAATGCTGGTGGGGAGGGCTGCCCTCCAGGAAGACCTTTGTGTGCTGAAAGAATGGGCCAACATGAATCTCATGAAATTCAGCAAGGACAAATGCTGAGTCTTGCATCAGATGATTCAGGCTGGGGGGAAGTCTGTCTGTGTGGCTGGGCAGCAGCTGTTCTGAAAAGGCCCAGGGGGTGTTGGTAGACAGCAAGCTGAACATGAGCCAGGGGTGTCCTCTGGCAGGAAAAAAAGATCAACAGAAACCAAGGCGTTATTAATATAGGAGGGAAATCAGAATATTAGGGCCCCATTACTTTTGTTAGACCACATATAAATACTGCCCCCAGTTTTGGGACCCCCACTATAGGAAAGACATTGAATAAAGTGAACCGAGTTCAGCAGCGGGCCACCAAGATGGTTGGAGGCTAGAGCACTTGGCCAGCGAGGAAAAGCTGAGGGAACTGGGCTTGTTCAGTCTGGAGAAGGAATGGCTTTGAGGGGGACACAACACTAGTCTGGCAGTGCCTGCAAGGAGATTACTGGGGAGATGGAGCCAGGCTCCTCAGTGGTGCATGACTGAAGGATAAGAAAAATAGATATAAATGAAACCAAGAGAAATTCAGTCTGTAGATAAAGAAAACCTGTTTCATAACAGGAAGCAGTAGAAATGTTTGCCAAAGTAAGTCAAACATTCTCCATACTTGGGGTTTTCAAGACTCAGCTGGATAAAGCCTGGAGCAACATGGTATGCTCTCACAGTTATGTTTTCTTGGACCATCAGGACCATCTTGAACTAGAGACCCCGTGGGTTCTCTTCTTAGCTGAGTTACTCAATTGCACAGTGACTCAATGAGTTCACAGGAACTGTATCTACAGGGAATAAAGTCGTGATATGTATGGTTTATTCAATACAATGATAAACCTTCAATTATACTGGGAGCATGGACCAGAATCCAAGCCACAACTGCCCAGCTGTGCAGTAACAAGCTGGCAGTAGTTCCATACTCCCCACTGTTTGCTCTCCTCCTGGCCTCACCAACTGTGCACTTTAGGTTGCTCCGCTTTAGGAAGAAAGCTTGCATATTTAGAGTCTTTTTTGGCTACCAGAAAATGTCTTAATTTTTCCTTTTCCATAGCCTCCTTCCCAGAGAAGGGGGCCCCCAAAGTGAAAGAGAAGAATGACAAGATTGTAAAAACAATGCTTATGAGATGTCTTGGCAAGGTACTCATATCTGAAAGTAATTTCTTGAAAGAAAATGTAGAAATTCTGCTATTTCACTGTCTTGTCTTCAGTCCAGGTACACAAAGATGAAATTCCAGAAAAACAGAATACAGACATTCTTGTTTTCCCAAAGGTTTCCTCTACATTGCTAAAATGATATCATTTACACACACTTAAAAATTCTTTTACACTATGTGATGGCCGTAAAGGGATTGTAGTTTAAAGAAAAATCAAGTCCCAAGAAATCTTTGTCACATTCAATAAAATCAGAGTACCAATGGAGAGAATTTTAATTAAAAACTTCAAATAAACTCCAGGGAATAAAATCGTTTATGAACCTAAGCATATCAGAAAAGCCACAGCTCAGCAGCCGGCATGAGTAGGCTCAGCTCATTTCCTAACAGCATTCTCCTTTCAGAAAGTGTTGCCAGAGAGGCTGTGTATCCTCATGCTTCAAGGCCAAATTAATACTCAGCTGAGGGCAGGAAGAACCATCCCTTACAACAGAGAAATGAACTTTAAATTAGCAGCTTCTACTGCAAGGTCCTCTTCCCTAAATTGTTGTTGTAGCTCTGGCTGCAAAAGACAGCTCCTTCCCCAAGCTCTTTGCCTGTAAATCTTCTCAAGGCAAAATACATTGCCATTCATGTCTCCAGCTCAATGGAATGCCAGCAAAAATATTGTATCCCCAGTGAAAATCTAGTAGAAGATAAATAGTGTCAGTAGGAAGCACTGCTGCCTGTTCCCTGCTATCTGCCATAGCAAATTCATTTAAAGGAACCCACAGGTCAGTCTGGCAAAGATGACAGAGCATCAGAAGACACTTTGCTGTCTGAGTGAGGAAATAAAGACCAAGTACTGAAGAACAAAATATGAGGTGGTTTTTAAAAGTACATGGATTGGAAAGGAGAACAAAGAGGAAAATAACTGCTGATTAGGTATTTTACTTTTTAGAAAGGACTCACAACCATATTTATGGATCAAATTCATATAACAAATATGATACCATGGGAAGAGTAGCTCAGGATTTATTCCACCAGTATTGATCTTACATAACTTCCTTTTCCTCTTTAATTTTCAAATACTTGTAAGACTATAATATGTAATTTTAAGAATTGAGCCCATCCTAAAAGTCCTAAAAGTATTTGAAAGAAATCTAATTATGGCTACTACAGCAAACCAGGCTTTTAAAAAAATAATTTACTGCAGGCACATGTAACACAATATCTCAATTTAAAGACTAATTACTTATTCTGCATAGTCTAAATAGACCCCAAATTTGTACGTTTTGTTCCTGCAGTTAATTTCTTTCACAAAATTGCTTATCATTTGAGAAAATTGGTTTGTAGGACTAATGGTATCCTTTTGTTCAGAGTTTTATATCCAGTCAAAACACCATTTTTGCTGTGGAGTGCGTTTTGAAAAGCCGAGGGAAAATATGGCCTCCTGAACCTCTTTGTGCAATTTCTTTTGGTGAACAGGGATGGATACAATACAGATGTATGGAGTTTCCTTCTCATTTCCTTTGCCTCAGACAAATTTCTGGCAGAGGAGGCAACTGAGAGCAAGCTGACTAATTTGGGGCAGCACCTGCCAAAGGGGAGGTACAGGCTAGTTACTTTATGTTTCTCACAGGACAAAGGCTGTTGGCAGGGCTGAATTTCTGTTCATTGACTGAACTGTCTCATGCAAGATATTGTTTTTGCACGTTACCTAGGAAATATATCAGAATTTCCATCATCATCAGTCTTTGAGAACCTTCAGACTCTCACAGGTACGGTTCATCTTGCCTTGAGAACAGGGACAGAGACTGTTTGGCTGTTTGGTCCTTTGCATTCCTAGTTTTCTGTCATTTATAGAGAATAATTTATAGACCAAATGGAAATTGTATTTATGCAGTGTTTTACATTGCACTGGATAATTAAAATATCTTCTATGTTCTTCTATACAAAGTAAATATATATTTTAAAGAAGCTGTAATATATAAAAGTGCTATCCTTTTTACAGTATTTAACAACTGCATACCCTTTTCCTTCTTGTTTTTTCAGACTCATCTATTTACGTTTAAGATCCATAAAGGAAGGATTATCTCCATTCTGTGTCTGAACAGTGCCTAATCTGTTAAAATTCCACTTCTTGTTGGCCCCTAGGCACTTCTATGAATAAAACTAGCAAAAATAGTAAATTATGATTTCTAGTTTTTACCAACATTACATACAGAGTCCTCATTTTTGTTTTGACTTCAGATTCTAGCAGACCCCCTCCTAGGTGTTCTGGAGCATTATTATGCCTTTCAAAAGCTGTGTGCACATCACAGGACTGCTTCTCTATTTCTTTAATATTTTACTAAAAATCAAATTATATGAAGTTCAGAACTCTTTTTTAAAGTAAAATTTGGAAGCAGCAATGCCTGAAATACACAGCTAAGTCAGTCCTATCAGAGAAGGGTAAAAATCCTTTTTCTTTCTGTTAACAGACTGACAGGGATTTTTAATAGAACTTCTTTCCTATCTGGCTTCTTCTCATTAAAGAAAAAAACCCAAACCAAACAAAAATTGAATAAGTCTTCAATCAAAACTGGAAGTTGGCAGCCGTAGTTTCCCAGGCATAAGATTACTCAGAACAAAGGTAAATAATAGTGGTAGCTACCTGCAACCTAGTAGCGTATTGGACTTCAACCTACTAGGGACCAAATTACTTTATAAACTCTCATACATGATTTGCAGATACTATCTATTTGTCTATTAGTCAAACACTGGAATCTGGAGGGGGGAAGGGAGAAGGAAAGAGGACATGCCATTGATATTCAAGAGTGCACAGCTGTTTCAGGAAAAAAAATTAAGACAAGAAGTAAAAAAAGTATTCAGCTCTAGGCTGAATTTTTGAAGGGGATGTACACAGAATTTGGCAGGTCACAAGGCTGTGTGATTTCTTCTAGTCACAATGTGATTGTTGATTCAGGTTTCTGAATTTATGTCTTATCTAGATTCCTATCTGTGTCTGAAGAATGCGAGACAGGGCTCAAAGGCAGGGCAAAAGTGACTTATAGCAGGGCCAGGTACAACCATTCTACAGATGCATCCACTCTCAAATCACCAGTGCCATTGTTCAAGAGCTCATGTTTACACACACTACTACTGGTAAGGCCAGTGGTGGAGGTTGTGTGACATCTAATATGCTCATTCCTCAAGCTGGAAATTAATTGCATTTTATTAAATTCAAAGCAGTCAATGTCAAAATCAGGCTTACAATACCAAACCCCAAATGCAGGTATCAGCTCTTGAAAAAATTGAAATAAGTTCTTAGAAGTTTGAATCCATCCAAAGTTCACATTCCCCAATGGTGAAGGCTGACCTCTGCCACTTAGAGCAAACACAGCCCTTTGCTGTGCCCTTCACAGCAACAGTCTCAGGAGTAAGGCCAACCTTAGAAAGAAAGGGATGCCAAATCATCATAGGGAATACGGCATAAATTAGCCCTTCCAGAGTAAGAGAAGTGTTTCTGTGTTGAACCAAAAGCCACCACAGAGCTGTCAGTCCCTACTGGGGATCCATCTTGTTGCCACAATATGCAGCTGTCTGCTCTCTTCCACTCAGAGAAGCAGAAGGGAGCATATGGTTTTGTACATTTATCTTCTGTGGCATGACCTTTTTACCTCTGCATAAGGGAAAAGGAATGTTGAGAAAATCCTACCTTTTTAGTGCTGTATTAATCACCGAGAGCAAATTCGCAATCAACTAAACTAAACACTTGAGTTTGATTTCTATTTAACAGAAATCTTAGCCCAGCAAATATGATTTGTGATTATCACTTACATTTCCAGGGTCCTATATTAAAATGACAGCTTTAAAATATCATTATAGAGTGCACTAGAAGCCCTCTCCTTTTATAGCAATCTATTTTTTCCATAAATAGGAGTATGAACTCATTGAAATAGATTTCATTAAAATGGATGTTTATTGATAAATATTACAGAACCAAATTACTGTAGGAATAGCACACAGTAAGGCATGTATTACTTGACCATTAGTACAGTTTTGAGTAGCTGAAGTTTCCCAACCTGGAGCTTTTTAAAGCACAGTAGGTGCGTTTTAATAGCCCATTAAAACATGGCATCTTGTGTCTTTCTGCAGTATATTACGGAGTGAAACAAGCTGAATTTCACTGAGAGCATATTGACTGGTTTTGGCCTAAAAAATGGATGAGAACACTGTGTTCCATACATGTTGGGAGAACTGGCAAATTGTGGCATTTGTCCCTGATGACACAGAACTTCATGGAAAGTTGTGAGTCATACGAGGTAGGAATCTGTTGCCGAAACCAAGACATTTTTGACACTGCAGGCAGCCTGCATGGTGTCCAGCTGTCTCTCCAGAAGGTGCCAGCCTCTTCTAAATCTTCCTTCATCTGCACTGTCATTTCTACACAGATGTCTTACATGCTTTATGTCATCTGATGGACTTCATATGCCTACTTGTTGGCAACTGAACAGCTATCATTGCAACCTCTCCCTCCCATAAAAAACCAGCTAGACTAGCACATAAACACTTCAGCCATGAGCTAGGGATGGAGAGGCGTTTGGATAGACAGGTGGATGGGTAAGCTCTCTCCAGACTTTCCATGGAGCTTTGCCATTGAGTTCTTCCAAGATGATAGGAAAAAGTGACAGAGTTGCTCTCGATGCAGTTGAGTCAGCTGAGCCAGCTGATGCATTTCTCACCAAGAGCTTCTGTTGCCTCAAAGACTAGTTCCTGCAAGGCCTTCTCCCTGAGCTCTTTGGCTCTTCTTCAGAAGGGGCTGAACTAAGGACAGCTGCCAATTAACACCTCACAAAGCTTCTCAAGTATCTCAAGTGTCCTCTCTGTGGATATCTAACAGTGACAGCAGTTTCAACCCAATGCATTGAGGTTTCCTCATCCAGTCATGATTCAGTCAGTATTATTACAGATCAGAATTACGTTGCTCTGAATTTAGTGCTGCAGATACTTGAAAGAAAGGAAAAACTAGCTATTAAGCCAGAACAGATTAATTTAGAAACGTTCTAAATGTGCCTGTTACTCTATTGGTCTCAATACATATTTTTTGGTTTAGTGTATAAACTTCTACATGTTTATATTTGTGTCTAGTATTTTATCAGATCTTAATGAGCATGTAACAATAAATTATCCCAAACTTGTATACTGTGGTAACTTAAAAGTATGGCAAAACAATTTTGAGTTTTCTAGTGCATTAAAAAAAGATTAGGGCTTCAAAAATAGAGTGAAGTAAATAAGCTCTGACAGTATAAAGAAATGTTGGAAAGAATAGAATCAAGTTAGTAAAAGAGCATCTCTGTTTATTCAGAACAGAGTTTGATGTGCTAACTGTTAAACATTAATGTATTATCTTGATGGATTTTGTACCTACACACTTTAACATCACAGATGAAAAAGCTTTAAAAATAGCTCACTGTAATATGTGCTTCATTTATTAAAAATGTATGGGCAAAATAGATTGCATTTTTCATCGTCTTCACATTCTTGTCATTGTTCTCACAGTGAAAATCACAAATTCTGTTTTGAAGCTGAAAATGAATTGCAGTTGTCATTAAATGTGGGTGTTTACAGATGTTATTAATTGACAAAATAGTACACTGTTCTCAGCAAGAGAATGCTTCATTTATACTCTAGAGAGCTGAAAGCTACCCTAGAAGGAGAGAAGAGCACTTAGCAGCTTTTGAGACGTGAAGAACATGGCACATGGACATTATCTGTTTCTTGCCTTTTTTATTAATAACCTGCAATAGTTTTTACTGTGTTTCAAATTTCTTTTATCAAATTTCACCAATAACTTTGGCAGCCAAAACATGGTTCCAATCTGTCTGATTTTCCGGTAACTTATGAAGTTTGAAAACTGGCAATATCCAAGGTAGATGATGAAATGAACAGCATCCAAAAACTTCTACACCCTGTGTCCTCCTTCTAATTCTGCTAGTGGCCTAACCCACAGACTCACAGAATCACAGAGTCACAAAATTTCCATCAGCTTTCATTAAATTCAGTAGGAGATTCAAACTCCATCCATTTTTCAGGATCAGGAAATTAATTTCTACCAGAAATATTTTATGTAAAATATATCTTCCCTGAAAAAAATCTTTCCTATTTAAGAAGTACTTTGCTCCAGAATTTTCTGAACTGCTTTGCATGGATGGAAATCAAAATTAGCACTTTTTAATTGTGATAGGAAACTGAAGGCAGGATTGGCCTGTAATTATCTTGCTCATTCCAAAATAATCTGAATCTTAATAACATACAATTGACTGTTCTCTTTCAGGAATCAAAATACTGATGAATAAGACAGACATTCCAATAAAGCAAGTATGCATGTAGATTCTGGCAGGTAATAGAAGATGAGCAAAGTACAGAATGAACAATGCCTATATTGAATTTTCAAATTACCTGTTAAAGTTTTTCAAAATGTTTCTGTTGTTTTAATAGGAAAATATAGAATGCCTCTTGTGGTCAAAACATTGTCTTTTGGTTCCCTAGTATGGTATCCTAAGGCAGCACATTTGAGTAGTAACATTACTTATCCTCTATAATTTTCAGTAGCACCAAATAGCATTACTGTGACAGACACATATACCAAGATGTCCCTCACATTTTTTTCTAAAATGTGGTTTTTGTTGTTTCTTACTACTTTCTGAAAGACAAATACAAAGGTAAAAAGTGGTCTATGTAAAAATAACCAAATTACTAAAAAAAAAAAAAGGATACTGCAGCTGAGATGTATAGCTCATATCTGCACTGCTTCACACTGCAGAACCACTTTCCAGCATCATGGTGTTTTATAAATATGTGTTTGACAGCTCAGTAGCAAAGTATATTCCCACTTTGGGTGGAACACTGCAATTCTGCAGGATGTTGATTCATTGTGAGTTAGTCCAGTTGGCAAGTTAATTAATGTCAGTCAAAAAGAAGAGTTATAAATATCTCCATACATTATGCTCTTCCTTTTGCTTCTTCGTCCCTACTGCATAGGATGGTTTTGACCCAGGCATGATCATTAGGTTAGCTTGAATTGTGTCTTGCTTAAGTTGATCTCTCAAACAGTTAACCCTTCCTTTAACACGGCAGCTCCTTACTGAAGGACACCTCAAAGCACAACCCTTTAGGCTCAGCAGGAGCTTACAGGCAGATGGTGAGAGCTTTTGTGCTGGAAAATGCTTGAAAAAAATCACACAACAGAATGCTTAAACTGAGATTCCACCTTAGTCACACCATATTTCTTACAGGATTCTTCAACAATATTTTCCAAATTGGGGATCTGCTGAACATTTTCAGGAAATGGGTCTATTGGGTTTGCAAAATGCTGGGAAAAAAAAGTGATTGCACCAGAGTATTCTCCTCAGATAAGATGGCAGCAGCACCGTGCTCATAGAACATGTGGAGAAGGAGAAGCACTGCAATCATATTTGTGCAGCAGCACTGCAAACATCTTCTATTTGCATTTGACAGTTGGCAGGACCCTGGTCCTTACAAACATCTGCAGACAACACGTACATCATTCTGTGTCCCCAAGGGAGGAGGTACCAGCTGACAGCTCTATGACTGCACCCCTGAGCTCAGGGCTTTGATTCAGCTTTGCTGAAAGTGACCATTGAAATCTTCCTACATCCTGTCTGAGAACTTCCATCAACAATAATTTCCAGTGAGCTTCTTTAGCTGGGTTCTTTCAACTGAGACTTTCCTCTCCACAAATTGCTTTCCTCCTGGTGCCTCTCTCTTGCTTTAAGGGAAGATACCAAGTGCTCATGTCCCTGTAAAACAGCCAGAGACATCTGAGCAAGGGATGCAAGTACGTGGTGAGAAAGACTTGTGCGTGGCCAGAGCATTTCCCATCAGGTGCCTTCCTGCTCTCTGTTTACTGCTGCTAATCCTTTCCTAGCAAGCCATCTCTGCCCCCACACTGACTTTAGGAGCTCAGGTGTTTAACACAGAGCACAGTGCTTATCACAGAGCACAGCCTCCCACTCTCTGGGCCAAGTTCAGGAAAGACAGACATTTCAATGCCTCAGCTTAATTACACACATTATTTATTGGCTCCCACATCTTTCCATTGATTGTTGTGTCAGAACCTAATTTAACAGCAGTGGAGTGGCAAGGAACAGAGGGTACCCAGGGGCTTAAGGCACTTGCGTTGTTTTCCTAAAATATCCTGAATCATGCTGATATTTTCTCTTCTCTCTAAGGAATTGGAGAAAAGACACTAAAATCAGAACTAAACATTTTGACACATGAAGTCAAGGAGAGTTTTTCCATCAGCTTAATGCATCATGATTAAACCATAGCTGGACAGCTGCTAAGGGGGTAAAAAGCTGGCCATGTGTTAATACATTTTCATGACATCCAGATGTGTACATTTACAAGCCCAGGAAAGGGCAGCTTTGCTAATTTGAGTTGTAATGTCTTTTCTAAATTGACAGAAATGTTTCTCTGTCTGCTACTCTTTACTGTGTGGCAGATCCAGTCACCTGCCAGGAGGACATCTAGTCCTATACTCCACTGCTTATTGAAATATTTATGTATCATAATACATTGGGAAGAGCTTTGTCAGTAGACAAACATAATAAGTAGGAATATACAACTCTAAAGATCCAAATTCGAGGGAAAAGCCTAGCTTTCTTCTGAAGTGATCAGCACAGAGCAGCTGAAGCCAAATTCTTAGAAATTTGAATGAATGAAGAGTTTCTCTTGCTCTGGACCTGCAACCCAGCCAGCATCTTATGGGGCATTAAATGCATGACCCTCCCACTGGAAAAAAAATCAGATTCTTCCATGTCCTGAAGTTAAGGTTCTTTCATTTTTACATAGACATTTTTGGTGCCTTACAGGAAGATGAGTCATTAGGAGAAATGCATATGGTGAAGGCTTGACACTCTGGCGTGAGGAGGATAAGAATAATGAATATGGGTGAGGACATGGGAGGAGAAGGCAGAAGAGATGACTAGAGAGTTGATATTGCCTGCAACTGACAGCCTCAGAAAGACTAATTAGGGCTGAGGAAGCTGAAGAATTCCATATGAGAAAATGGAGTTTGAATATTAATAGGCTCTGCTCTATTATTTTTCAATTTTAAATCCATTAAATTTGAAGGGGCTTAAAGTTTGGGAAAACACATTTCCTTATTCTTGTGACACGATGAACAATGCAAGAATTAGAAGATAATAGTTTTTGCAAGGGTCCAAACCCATGTGTATACTGGGGTTAGCACATAGCTAATGCACAACTGAAGTTCTACTTACATAATTCCCTCCTTAGGGGTTTCCATGAAATTTAATGGCAAACTGGGATCTGTTTCTGAATAAGCTTGGCAATGTCACTCAGTATTTGCCATCAGACAAGGAAAAAGCATTGTACACTGTATTTTTCATTTGTTTTGCTATTATGCTCTTTTAAGAATGATTTGCCATTGCTGGGCTCTGTGATTCATTTGATTGTTTTCCCTCATTTCAAGATGAATCGTAGTTTTTAATCTGTTTGCTGTCATGTCTCATTTCACTGAAACATGCATATTGCTCCTATTGCCATGCAAATAGGTGCCGTATAAATAAAATGTATTATGATGATCATCAAAGTAAAAGACCCCATAGTCATCTGTTACAGAGTGTGCTCTTTGCCAGACTCGGTGCTTGTGCTCACAGTCCCTCTCCCCACTTCTGGCACAGCTCTGGTGAGACGGCGTTTCTGAGCCGTACCGGCTGAGAAGCATCAGGAGGACCAGAGTAAATGGAAGTAATGGGGCAGATTTATCACTGATACTTCCAGAGAATTACAGCTTGCTTTCCTGAGGCACAAAACAGCAGTGAGAATACAGCTGTGAGTTTTGAGCTCATCAGACCTCAGGGAATGGAGATGGCAGATTAGCATTTGGGAGAGAAGCCTCCCAGGAGCACCCGTAGCCACAGCCTGACAACGGTATTCCCCCGTCTCTCTCCTGCACTTACCTGCTAGCTGCTCTCCTGCCTCAGCTGCCTTCCTGAGGAGTAAAAGCAGCAAGTGCAGAGACACAAAAGCATCCCCCCCATCTGCCTTTGCCCAGCTTTTCTTCAGTCAGGCAGTGCATGGAAGAGCACACATGGAGATATGGGTAGCAATTCTGGGGTGGGTACAGCTTGACAGGGCTACAGGTCCTCCCAGTCTTGCTAACAACATTGCTGTAATGTAGTGAGGGTGTTTGTTTGAGTGTTTGAATTGTAAACTGAACTCCTGGAGATATAAATGTGACAGCCAGCCATCTCTTGCTTTGCTCAGAAGGATGAGGATGCCTGACGTGTTCACTTCAGAATGACATCTGCTTGAAGATAAGAAACCTCAAGGAATGTGTTTTGGAGTGTTGTCTGCATGGGTGTGTTGGGGAGGAGGAGGAAGAGCTCTTACTTACATTCTATTAATCAAGTTGTTCTGCTATAAACCAGAATGTATTTCGTGCTAAATTTGGCCAAAAAATTAAATGTGTTTCCTGGATGCCTGGATGGAAAGGGCTGATCTATATCAGTTCCAGGGGCTGATCTATATCGGCTCCAAACACACAGTGATTCATTATATTCTCTGGACTCCTGAGAGAGCCTAGTTAGCCTGCATTGGTTACATCTTGCTGCTGCTGCCACTTTCTCTGCTGGCATGTCATGTACCTACAGGCACTAGATTTTCTAATTACTTGTGTTCTTACTGCAAGCCAAGACTAGCCATATTTTATAATGGTCCTAAGGGAAGAAATATATTCAGCCTGTTGAGGCTGAATGCTATCTAGATTCTTAAAGGTTTTCTTATCATTTATCCCAGCCACCAGCTGGGGTGTCGTGCAATCTGCTTTTATTGCATTTCTGATGACTACATGCAGGGTGCACACCAGGGAGCATGCACTTGCATTACAGGGGTACCCTCAGAGTGGAAAGAAAAGCCTGTCCAGCTGTAGGGCACGGGGAGAAGGAAACTGCCAGACTGCAGTAGCTCTCCATGACATGGAAATGGTTTTTTAAGGTTTAGGACAGGACACGTGGAGGATTGTAAAGCCCAGTATATATTGTACTGGACAAGGGAGCATGGAAGGCAGGACAGCTGCTTAAGGAGGCAGACTTCGTGTGATGCAGTCTCAGGGGAATGGTTGACTCTGAAAGAGGAATTCAGAGCAGGTGGGGCAAGAGATGATTGAGGTATCTGGAAAAAAAGCAATGCTTGAGACCATAGAGGCTACAATGTATGCATGCAGTGCCCTTTAACATTGACCTATAGAGACATACTCCACACCACAGTCTCCCCTTTCCTTGCAGGACTCTAACAGCTGCTGGTGGCACTGTCAGGCAGAGAGAAAACTATCCTGAGTCCTGGCTGTAGTATCACATGTCATGTCAGCAGCAGTGGCAACCAGTAACGTGCAACATGTTTGCAGAGTGAATGCAATGCGGAGAACTCACTTGAGCATACTGGAGGCTGACAAGAAATGTATGGTGCAGATAAATCAGGAGACAAATGACCTCAAATACCTTTGTGGTAGTGCAAAGGGGCATGGGAAGCTGCACATTTGATGTGGGCCTGAAGAAAGCTGAGCCCACGAGGCACTGCAGTGTGGACACAACTGTGTGAAGCCAATTGGCACAGTGAACCTGAGCCCCTGTGCTCGCTGCTCCAAGCAGCGTGGCTGAGTCACTCCCTGCTGAGCTGCTCTCCCCACTAAGGCTGGCAGGCAGTGCTGGGAGTTGGGCAAGAAACAACTCAGCTCCTTCAGAATTTGGTCATGATGTCAGTACTGCCTCACTTCTCCACCCTCACACCTCTGCAGCTCAAGGGTAGCAAATTACCAACACTGAGATCCTCTGCTCTTTTGGTGCATTTCTGTTCTGGCATCTGCTGAATCCTTGAAGAAACATCTTATGGTAAGCTACTGCAGAAATATTAGTGTATTTTTAATAGTGACAGCTTTTATTACCTAGCTGACAAGTTATCCAAAACCCCCTCTGTATTTGTGCAGGAGGGTCAGAGAAGAAAGCTGCCAACTGACTTCCTTGACAGCTCTGTTCTTAATTAACACGTCCCCGTGTCCCCCAATGTCAGCCTTGTCCCAGTTTTTACAAGTGATCCTCTTTTCAATCCGGCTTGTCATAGCCACTCTCAAGGGTTGTTATAACTCCACTGGTTAACTTGTATCAGCTCCACAGCACCTGCTGCACCTTCCACCTTCCCTATCTCCATGCTCTGCCTCCCAGCGATCCGGGGACGGTGACTTTTTGCTGGCAATCTCTGCTCAGCAGGGAAGGGGCATCCCCAGGGATGCCTGTCTTGCTGGAGTGGTGCTTGATTCATGCCAGGAGCATTCTGCAAATGTACTGAATTTCATTGATTTGCCAATGGAGAACAGTAGAAATAGTTGTGAACTTATCCTAATAAGAGACCTTCCCCTCATAAATAAAAACCAGGTCTTTTCTGTGAGAAATATCACTACTTGCTTTAATGGGACTTTTAAATATAACAAGACAACATCTGATGCAAGGTAAAAACTATCAGAGGACAACAAAACAAGGGATCTGGATATATTGCTGATCTAGACAAAGTGGTGCTGACTCATTGCCAGCTCATGTGGAACGCAATCATAAAAATTTACAATTTTAGTTGTTTTCTGGTTAAGTGAAAATCCTGAAGAGTTGTACATGTTCACTGAAATGTACGATGTCGAGGGACAGATCAGCAGGCTCCCAGCTGCTGAGCACATGCAAGGCATTTATGCTGGTCTGAAGTAACACTTCCTGTCTCAGAAAAAACACCTTCCATGCTACAGGAATTGTCTGGGGGCTCACTTTCTCTGATTTGACTGTTTCTAATGAAAACTGCTATTTTTTATTTTGGTTATCAAAGAATTGAAAGAAACATCAACAAGAAGTATTGAGATAGTCTCAGAAACAGCCCATAAGAAGGAAAGCTGAGCAAGGAGGATTTGTGGAAGTTGCCTGATACAGACAACACAAATACCCCTGCAAATGGCTGTGCCACTTCAAAGCTGAGCCTCCAGAGCCAAATGCCTTGAGCTTGGTGGAACTGGATGGACTGTGAGGGCAAAGCTTGGGCTTGCTTCTGTGCTTGGGTTTTCCTGCCAGGAAACAAGGATGCTTCCTCCAAGCTGGAGGCAGAGGATGAGACAAAATTGCAGACAGCTGTAGGTAAGCAGGGAATGTCAGGGAGTGAAAGTGCAGCAACAATAAATGAAAATGACTGTGTGGGTGCATCTTCCAACTACCTCAACTGCTGTGAAACATGGGATCTGTGGAAAAGATAAGGGGTTTAGGCAAGGGTAACAACTAGTTAGTCTTGGACTGAAAAATGGGGAAGAAGGGCCTTCCTCTGTCACTTCACAGAAAATCCTGCCTCTTGATGAAAGTGGTTATTTGACAGTGTGAAGTGCCTTCCAACATTTCCATTTTAATATCTGTATGGCTGAAGAGTCTTTCTTACCTACAAATGGGGAAGAAGAAGGAGAAAATTTATCTGGAGTTGCTGAACTTTTATTTACCACTGAATCTCACAGACAACTGCAAAACTTCTGTGTTCCGACTTCCATGACAACTTGCTCAAGAACTAGGATATCCATCATGAAATACATGCTCTAAAAAAATTCCTCTGCAGAATTTCAGCTACTCTAGCTGAGCAATTCAGACTATCTATATCTCAGTAACATCTGGTATATGTGTTTGTTGCTCAGCTTTGGTTTGTAAATATGTTTGCTCTTAGCAGCATTTGTTAATATAATTTTCCTTGTATGCGTGGATTATTTTCCACTGTGTAGCACAGTTAGGAATTTCCTATTTGTAACAACATATCTTACCAGTTTTTTTCAAAATACATACAATCATTAAAAGCTAATAGGTAACAGGTATTAAATCGCACTGGATGTTGGCAAGTTCTAGATTCAAGTAATCCTGAGTAGAAGCTATTGATTTTACTGATCTGTGAATGTTCAGCACTTCTGAGACCTGGGTCCATAAAGTGGTGTTGTTTTTATTACTGTCCAAACTAATAGGCTTAATGCCTAAGAATTGTTCTTTCCTCTCTTGAAAATAACAATCACGTTCTTACTGTGACTCTTACAACCCCTGCCAAAAGACCAGGGCAAATGACTGCAGTTTCTAGCATATCACAATTTAAAAATAGCATGATAAGACCAGTCTGTACATAATCTATCTTTATCACATCAGAGATTGAAACTTCCTGGCAATTTGAGAAAAAGCCATTAATACTCATAGCCTTTTATTAGCCAAGCC
Source organism: Dicrurus megarhynchus (assembly GCA_013399195.1). Lineage (NCBI taxonomy): Eukaryota > Metazoa > Chordata > Aves > Passeriformes > Dicruridae > Dicrurus > Dicrurus megarhynchus. The sequence goes on from VXAD01005735.1 coordinate 638,495, forward strand.
AGATTTGTTTTAATTTTCCTTTGGCAATAGCGGTAGCTCCTTGAGACAGCACAAGCAGCTACACCTGAGCAGAATCCAAAAAGGACACCTTGCCTCCACCACAGAAATGTTAACTCTTGCATAGTGGCTGTGAGAGCACTCCTGGTGCTTTGGTGGCAGGGCAGTCCTCTGCACCGTCACACAGCCAAAACTGACTGTCACTTGCAATGCAACCCTTACTTTACTCAACATAACTCAGTGTGAAGATTCACTTCACCTGCACCACACGCCATCGTTGAAAAGCTTCTCATGCTTTTCAGAGGCAGATGTTCCTGGTTTATTCTGCCGGGAAAGAAGACACAATGCAATCTCCAAATGCAGACTTTATTGGTGCTGTGAATTCAGGTATTTGTAGAGACATTGATAATATCATGAGGTAATAATTTGACTCAATTTGACTCTGATTAAGCCCATTTCTAGACGATTAATTTTTGAAGTCTGAAGTGTGTCCCCCATAACGTCATTTTTGTTCTGCTTGCCAAAGCTGTGAGCTTGCAAAATCATCCAGGCCCTCCCTTTTTGAGTCAGTTCACTGAACTGTTGGGTGATGGTGAGTCCCCTGACATTTTCCTTCTGAAGGTGATGGCAGAGCTACCTTTCCAGTTTCTTCCCCACCGACACTAACTATTTTTGTATTCAGTTCTCATCACAATTCTAGTGAGAATCGTGCTTTGCAGTCTAAACATAGGGGGAAATGCAGTATGTTTTTATTTTGTTCACAGTCCAACCACACATTTTAAAAACTTTGAGCATTTCATTTTGTTTGAAGCTAGCACATTAAGGTTCATTTATACTTACAAAAATATATATGTTGAAGTTCTTGTTGTTGAGAGCATCTGATTGTTATTCTTTGACAGAGCTATCACGAGAGGGTCCATTTTGAGCTCATTCATTGAAAGCTGTGGCAGCAACAGCAGCCAGCCTTAGCTCAGTTCTGCCTCCAGAGATTTGCGGAGAAGCTATTTGGAGTTTATCACACAGTTTTGCAAAACACTACAGCCTCGGCAAGCTGTCATAAAGAGCCTCTCTTTCCAACTGGGCTCGTTTACAAGTAGTATTTTATTACTCTCTGCTCTGTTTTACCCTACACCTTGCAAAATCTTTCTTCACCTCTTCTATTCTGCTGATAGATTGAAAAACTCTGAAATATGACTCTGAAAAATGCTTGGCATTTTTAATGCATTTATAATTCAAGAGCTATACAGCTCTACTCCAAGTGGAGCTCTTTGATGCTAAGCTGTTCCTGAGCCCCCTGGACAGGACCTGCAGCAGAGAGCCGTGTCCTGATCAGAGGCACTTCCCAAAGCCACTCTGCAAGCCTGTGACTAGTTCCCACCCTTGTCTGTGCCATTTGATGACAATCAGTCATTTCTATCTGCTGTTTTCATAAGAGAATTTTTAACTGAAGCACCAAAAGCCATTGGTGTCTGAAAAGCAATGCGTTTTCATCCTGTCAGGAGGATATCCAAGCAAATAAAAAAATCCATGAGGCTGATTTCACTCCTGTATGTTGCTCTGTGTACATTGGCTCTGCCACAAATCTGTCTCCCAGGAGAACTCCTCTTGGAGCTGGCCCAGCAGCTCTATACTCCCTTTTCCTCAGCATAACGTCACAAGGGGTTTGAGGGTGCTCTGGGTTGGAAGCTTAAATTTGGGGTTGTATCAGACTTGTCATCTTAATTACACTAATGTGCGTCAATAGAAACCTAGTTGTGCCCAACCCACCAGCTCCTGGCACTCCAAGCAGCATTGCTGCTGAATGTCACAGTTTTATCTCAGGGCACACAAACATTTAGTGCTTTTTCCAAAGTCTCAGCTCCTTGAGTCAAGTGATTATGTGTGCACACCAGCTTATAAAGGTGAAGAGCCAAGTTCTTGCCACCACTCTGCCCTTTCCAGAAGAGCTAAAATGTCATGGGAAGAGAAGCAATACGCCCTATTTGACAGGTAAAATGTAGTGGATGATGTGGTCTTGCAAGCCAGGTGCAGACTGCAAGCACATTGCTGAGGCTCTGAGGTACATACAGCAGGAGCATGGACACAAAAAAAGGAGCCGGGTTTGTGCAGCTGCCTGACCCCCTGGGGATGCTACAATTTTAGTTCCATGTCTGATGCAAGCACATCCCTCAATACTGTGTTTTCCGACTGGGAGAGAGAAGCATCTGCCACCTGAAAGTTGCTATTTTGCATGACTGCCTGCTATTTTGCATGACTCCCTTCCAGCTCTTACAGTTAACTCCTGCTCTGTTTTTCTGTGTCTCATAATCCTCAGAGGCAGTGTGTCCTCACATACTTTTCTAGTCGAGAAGGAACTGTCTTCTTCCCATACATCAGTTTCATCAGTCATATGAATTCCATGTGAGACTTAAAAACCATTGGCCTGCATGGAATTCTTGTACCTATTTAGTAGCAGTAATTCAGGTGATTTTTCTCTTCCACTTCTTGTTCATCTGTACTAGTGGGTGACAGCCTGTAACAAATGCATTCGTACCTGGTAGATTTCATTAGCATAAATTACATCTCCTTCATGAGGTAATTAATACCAAACATTTCTGTCATTTCATAAGATCATAATTCTGAGAAGCATTTTTTTAACCCATGTAAACAATGATGATTTACAGCTTTGAAGATACGTGACTAAAACCTGCCTCTTTTTTTTGCAGAGGGCTTTTTTTCCAAGACTTTCTGGTACTTAAAATAGTAACTCCTTTTAAAACCATGTATTTGTGTCTCTGATGTCTGTTGATATAGCACCAATTTCACGGTTGCCAGCAGTAAGTTTTCTGGGTGATCACACCAGGAGTTTCACCTCTCTTTTGATCAGAGTAACTCAGTTTCCTCATCCAGCCCAGCCTGTTCCTTCAAATTTTTGCATTCCCTTCCCAAGCGAAGTTTTATTTCCACACAGCCTGAAGAACCTAGCAGGTAGGTCTGCTCTTTGAAATCCCTTTTATGACACAAAAGAAAAAAAGCTGAGGATATTGTATCTGATTTAGATGTTGCATAGCCTCTGAAACCTACCATCTCATCCGAGAACCCCATTACTGAGGGCTGCCAGGAGTTCAGCCATAATTGCAGTTAGTACTAGCGTTAACCAGAATGGTTTATGTTCCCTCTCCTTCCCTTCCCTCTTTGTGATTTCTGCCTAATGAAAAGTGAAACTGATGCTATCACTTGCACTCATGAGAGGAAGGACGGTCTTCCACAAGCTGCTGCCTGAAGCCCCGCACGTTGCTGCCTGAAGCCCCATCCATCTGGACGTGTGTTTCTGGATGTCTTTCCTCATGCCCTCACCAGACTGGGGCTGGCAGCGATGCAGTGTGGTGGTGCACACCCTCCTGCAGTACCCGGGTGCCATGAACCCTGTGGATGCAGCTCTCTGTAGCAGGAGTGCAAAAATCCTTAGTGGAGAGGTGGTGGGGACAGGAACCCCAGGTCCCTGGGGACCCCAAGCCTGTGTCACAAGCAAGGGCTGACAGGGGTCTCAGCTGGGGACTGTGGGTGCAGGTTAGCAGACACGATGCCCTCTGCCTGTTTCATGTGGAGTATTGAAGGGCTCATCAACAGCAGCTTTTGATCACTACCCCCTTTGGATGAAAGCCAGAAGCAATGACGTAGAGATGAAAGCTTCTGTATCCCAAAAGCAATCCTCTAAGCCATCCAAGTCCCTCTAAAGCTCTGACTATTTGCTAGCTGAATAGTTTTAGGTTGGTTATGTAGCACAGATAAGAGTGAAAACACTCCTGTAGAGAACAACAGCATTCTTTCTCTTTTGGATGCTCAGTCTGTTTCCTTTCCAAGTATTTGTTTGTTTGTTTGTGCTTGCTCTACCACTGATCTTTGAGAGATTCATGCCCACTCTATAGTAAGGGGAATGTGGCTGGCTTAGCTTCTAAAAATGTTCCACCTCCTGTACCTCTTCTGTTAGTTCAAACAAAGAAGTCTTATTAGTATAGACTGTTCTATTCAAATTACATTTTTATGCTGCTTGAGTTTATGGACTTACATTAGTTTTAATTCTTACACTGAAATAAGAAGTAAAATAAAGCTGAAAAACATCAGTGCTGCCAGGGTCACATTTTTCAGCTGATATGCTATGTAGCTATTAAACATGCTTACATTTTTTTCTGTAAATTGTCATTTCTCCTTCTCCCAAAGTCAACAGAGGAGTAGTATTATTCTTCTGCCTCTTTATAAAACTCATTGTGTTTCACTGTCTTTGGTGTAGGGGCTGAAGTCTGCAAAGCACTTACACATGTACGAAAAAATCCTCAGAAGAACTCCCAAAAGCAGCTGATTAAAATCAGACTGATTTAAGAGGCAGAGAATATACCGATCTGCCTGATTTTAATCAGCCTGTTTCAGAAGATTGCTTTGACACTCCATGTTATTTTCAAATGCTTGATCCCTGTGCTACGTGAATTTGCTATTACAGCAGGGTCACTAAAGTGCTGTCTCTGGTGAGAGCAATGGGAGTTTTGCTACTGACTTCAGTGGAATCAGGATTCACCAGTGACATAGCTGGAGGTTATCTGCTTTTGATTTGACTGCTGCAGCATTCCCCCATTTCTCATACCAAACATGGATATTTGCATGTATTTGCCATCTGTGGACATCACTGACTTTAACCAGACAATCCAATGCAAACATTAAGTTTAACCACTTAATCATTACAAACAGTAAGTTTAAAATTATTCTGCTAGTGAGGGCATAACATGCAAATATCTGTAACATGTCTGCTTTTTGAGCACATTAGTCTTTGTGAAGGGGTTTGATGATCTGTATAAAGGCCGCTAAAATCACTGTGCAGGATTTGAGTGAAACAGAAGAGCTCACAGATCTGGACTCTTATGCAATGGTTTAAGTTTGCAGAACAAAAGGTACCCAGGAGACCTCTAGCAAAATTTCACTTTTTTCCTCATCACAGATAGATTTAAGTAATATCACACTCCTTAGCACTCTCACCACCAGACTACAATGTTTAAAATATGCCTCTTTCAGTGCATGCCTAGAAACATGCCAATTCACTGCACGGTTCACTAGAAAAAGGAACAACGCAGCTTGCTGCTAAATGTCTTTCTCTGATCTACTTCTCAGTTGAATCAGACTGGTGTTGCATGCTGTGTCGCTGGTAGAACTGGTCTAATTTCCTGGTGTGATAGTTCAGGGACCTTAAAAAACAGTTCTACACTGAAAAGTGTATGAAGATGTAAATAATTTAATTTACAAGATGTAAATTATTTAATTTACAGCTTAGATGTACAAGAATCATAAATTGAATTAAATTCATTAATAGAGTCATTTGGCTATATTCACAGCAATGTGCAAACCCATTAAGAGCCCCAAGTCAAATTCTAAATAGAAAGTTGAGGGTGGCTCTACATTTAATTTAAAAGCATTTTTTTTAACTAAAAGTCTAACTGCGTTGTGGGCGGTGTGCTTCTGCTGTTGAATAATTTCTGAACATCAGAGCCCTCAGCACTTCAAAAAAGGTGATCAGCACCTCAAAGAACACAGACCTAACTCTTACAAGCAAGAGAATTTTTATCATTTAATATTAATGAAACCCAAATTTCCAGTAAATACTAAACATGCTAATGAAATTCATTTTGGTGGTAGTAGATTTGTGCTCTATTTATTATTTTTATTCAAACAATTGTAATTATCTAAAGAGAAATGGAGATTCATAGACAAGTTATTAGTTTAAGCTGTTAAATAAAACCTTAAGAACTCTGTAATCTCCTTTAAATTTCCTTTAAGTTTACATTGCTATCAAGGAAAGTATTTTAATGAGGAAATGAAAGTGTAAGTATGTCAAATCTGAAGTTTTAATTGAGTTTGTTGACAATACCCTAATAGCAGTTGCAGAGTGCAAGCAAGGATTTTGAAACAAAGACAATGAGTCAGCCAGCTGATGAATGGCAGCTTATATGCAATTGAATATATAATAATATAGAATATTTCTTCCTAGCTTCCATTAACAAGAAAGTGTGTGAGAGTGTGCTTATGAGTAATGTCAGCTTGAGACTGAGACTCTGGAATCTGTATCCACAGCTGAACAAGTCTGGATGGCGTTGTGGTCCTCATTCAACTCTCACTAATATATTTTTATCAACACTTGGTAGTAGACAGAGGGATTGTTTAGTTCAAGCTGCACCTATGGAGATAGCAAGAAGTTGTTGGGGAGATTCCAACTGCCTGTGCTCCAGTGCCTAAAGAGCGGTTTCTCCAGATACTCATGTTCCCAAACTCACACTCACCTGCTCTATACCCCAAGGTCAGAGGCTGCTTTTGACAATATTTGCTTTAACTGTTTGTTCAGGATATTTTTTTACATCTGCCAAATCAAATGAGCACATTAGCAGGTGACCTGACCATCAGCTAGGAGGGCATGATGCCAGTGGAGTAAGGTACACAGCTAAAAGTGCTGCTCAAAAGGGCACAACCAGCCATGCTCCTCTCATCACCCGGAAGAAAGAAATCTGAAAAACATGACACATAATCTCTGAACTTTGGCAGTGATACTTCTCATGTACACACAGCCAGGATCAAAATAAATTACTGGAAATACCAAACCATTTACAAATATAAACACTACTAACCAGTTGACTTGCAGCTCAGTCAAAGAGGAATCACAGTTTCCTTGAAATTCCAAGTCTTATGTAAAATATGAGCTGCTTCTGGCTTCAGAGTAAATATGTGCTTTTGTTATCAAGCACCTGACATTTGCAGGATAAATCCTGTGTGAATTTTAAAATAGAGAATGAAAGTGAAAATCCTTCTCATTTGATGAAAGGTAAACTGAGTAGTTCCTGGGAAGAGTACAATTTTCTGCTCCTGAAAAGAAGTGCCTGGGTATTGTCAGGGCAACTTAATTGTCCATTTCTAGCAGATAGCAAGAAATGAACACTACAGAGCTGTTTGTGTCGCCAATGTGGATCACAAATCTTTCCCACAGAATTGGACATTGCTGAGATAACTCAGAAACAGACTTTACTATAGGAGGAAATAAAATTTCTGGGAAATATCAAGTTGAAAACTTCCATGTCTACACAAGATAACTGTGAGGGAATGAAAAATAGCAATTTCCCAATTAATTTGATATTAAAATCAAAACTGCAATGTTTACTTCAATCTTTTTGTATTCCTGTCGTGAGAGATAGGAAATGTTTCTTGTTAAACAGATATATATATAATGAGAACTTCAGAGCTTCAGAGACTGTTTTGAATATCTCATAAATTTTACCTCATTGATCACTGTGGTTCAAAACCTTTGCCCATTCTTGGCACAATAGAAGGAATGAGCATCTGAAATTGCACTTCTGTGGTCTGGGGGAATAATGACCTTCAGAAGAAAAATGTTAGCAGTTTCCTCACTATATGACTCCACCAGAGTTAATCCAGCAGAGAATGTGGCCATTTTTTTTCAGAAAAAAAAAAGATTAATTTCTGTAGAGAAATTCCTACCACACACAAGACACCATATTTTTAGGACATAGGGGTGCTCCACTTTGCATTAATGAAACTAGTGTCATAAATGGTATTTTTTGTACTGTGTAAGTTCCATACCAAACCAGAAGAATAATAACTACAATGGAACAGAATCAGATTATGTTTTGCTGCCATTTATCAATAAAATTAACAATGCATCAGTGCAAGACTTGTGCACTGCAAAAACTTAAGCCCTAGTGACCCGAGGTTAATATCCATGTATTTAGATTGCTGTCAATTCCCAGGATTTAAGAAAAGCCTGGGATTTAACAGAGTGGTTAGAGTAATCATAAGAGGCTGCTGTTAGAAACATTGGATTGAGCTTGAACTGTCAATCACTTTTAAAAGCAATGTCCATATAAAAACAAAGTTATCAGGTGACCATGAAATGTCTTTTGTCATCAGTGAGTGAGAGCTTCAAGAGCTTCAGGCTCCCGAAGTGGCGAAACTCTTGGAGGCTGGGTCAGAGAAAGGGCTTGGAAAGCCCTGCAGCTTCCCCAGTGCAGACTGAAGAGAAATGTCTGTATTCCTGTCTCTTTCTGTGGCAAACATTGTTCAGGTTTTTTCAGCTGGAATAGTTCTCTAGGAGTCCCTATTTTAACAGAAGAGAGCCTCAGGATGAAAAACCTTAATGCAGCCATGCAGCTTCATGGGGAAGGAGGGACATTACAATTCATGTGGTACCAGATAAAAAGCTTCATACAGGGAAATGTTTCTGTTCCAATTGTCTCACATATCAATATATTTAATAATGTTGAAAAAACCCAAAGAAATAATAGTTTTCTGGTTTGGGCTGGGATAGAGTTAATTTTCTTCCTAGTAGCTGGTATAGTGTCTGGAATTTAGTATGAAAATAATGTTGATGACACACTGATGGTTTCAGTTGTTGCTAAGTGGTGTTTCTGCTAAGTCAAGGACTTTTCAGCTTCCCACACTCTGTCACTGAGAGGTGACAAGAGGTTGGAAGGGGACACAGCTGGGAGATCCAACCCAAACTGGCCAAAGAGATATTCCATACTGTATGACAACATGCTTATCATACAAACTGTAGGGGAAAGCTGGTCAGGGATCTCTGCTCAGGAGCTAGCTGGGCATCAGTCCGTGGGTGGTGAGCAATAGCACTGTGCATCACTTGTTTTGCATAACCTAATTATTCTGATGTTGTTGGTTTTGTTGCTATTATCATCATCATCACCATCATTATTATTATAATTACTATGATGATCATCATCATTATCACCATTATTATCATTATTATTATTATTCTCTTTCACTCTGTCCCATTAAATTGTCTTTATCTCAACCCAAGGGCTTCCTCACATTTACTCTTCTGAGTCTTTGCCCCATCCCACTGGGAAGGGGGAGTGAGTGAGTGGTTGTGTGATGTTTAGTTGCCAGCTTGGGTTAAACCATGACAACTAGAAAAAGTATGTGGAAGGAAAAAAAAGTGATTTCTTTTCCACAAGAACTGTACTACGAGCCTCAGTATTAAGCTGTTCCCTGATTTTGAGTGGGAGGGATGAAAGCCTGACATAATCTGGGGCAATTGCAGGACCATAATTCCTCCATAGCACTGTCCCTGCATCATCTGAATAAAAAAGAAGATGCCCCAAGGTATTTCAGTGGGCCTGGGGTAATCAATGAGGTGGGTGAGAGATCAGGAGTCCAACTCTTGTCTGTAGCACTGTCCTCAGCCAACCCCAGGGATTTCCGACTGGAAATCAGAGCTACAGCTAATGCTGCTTGACACAGAATTAACTCTCCCAGGGCCTCCTCTTTGCTTCTGCAGAGCTGCCACAGAAAAAATCCCTGAGTTGGATTGTGTACTCCCCACAGGGCTGTACCGCAAGGAAGACTAGAAAGACAGAGGAGAAGTGTGAAAGGAGAATCCCTTAAAAGATCCATCTTGCAGCCCCACAGGATACAGGCTGAGGGAGAGTCCATAGTTTAAAATTATATAAATATCATATATCTCCCGTATCTTGCCCACAGGAATAACAATGGTCTGCAGCAAAAAGCTGCATGAGTTCTGTATTGTCTTTTGTGCTGGTATATTCGGATTGAAACTAGAAAATAAACTTTGTGTTTCACCACTTTTTCAGACTTCAAACATGTATGTAGCACTGCTTTCTGTCTCTCTTATAATTGCAAGCTGAAGCAAGTGTTTTACCTGTTATAACCAATTTAGCGCTGCTCAAGAGCATTACAATGATTTCCTCCTCAGTCATTTCGTCATCTTACTTTTTAGGTGCAAGCCAGTATTTTGTAGATTGGCTAATTTAACATGCACAAATCTGTCCAGTGGAGAATGGTAACAGGAACTTTAACATCTAGAATAATGTGAAATCACTCCAAACTCTGCACCAACACATGAGAACAACAGTTGTGGTGTGGAGCCCCTGGGATTTCCTCAGGTCACCTATGCAGCATCACAGAACTCCAGGTGCCCCACAGAGTGACAGGGATCCTAACACACAGGGCATCCCAACCTCGCTGGCTTCCTGAGCGTGAGGGCCTCCTCCCAGGCAAGGACAGCTAGTCCATGGTGCCTGTCATCCAACGGAGTGCAAGCAGGCAAGCATTTCTCGAGGTTGGATACGGAATATAGCATTTCAGACTGCAAAAAGGAGCCCTTCTCAGAACCTGGGTTAGCCAAGAGGTGTCAAGGAACCAGAAGCAGCCGACCCCTTAGCTGGGTGTTTTCTGCCCTTTGCAGTGAGATGATTTCTGCCCTGTGAACTGGCTGACAGCTGCTTACCAAGACCTCAGCACAGTGCTGGACCTCCGGCTAACTGGAGCGTGCCAGCCCCAGACCAGCCCCGAGCTGCCTCAGCAGTTGCAAGGGCTTAACCTTCGCCCATGGAGACCCAGTTCAAACTTGGTAAAATCTGCAATCGCTAATGCAACAGCACAGATTCCTCCGCTGACGCAGAATGAAGAACTTCTGACAGATTTTGAGCAAGTCATGGGTTAAACATTGCCCTGGAAACACTCCTGGAGCTCCCTTCATACACTGCTTTTTTTCCCCATCCTGAAAAAGAGGTTTTTGCAAGCCATGCAAATGAGTGAATTCAGCATGTAATTCCAGAATGGTATGCAGCTTTTCTCCTGCCACATACACAGACACTGTTTTTAGTGCACATCATCACATAGTGATTAATGGCAACATGGCATTTACTCTAGGGAATGCAGCCAGCTTAAACATGAAAACCCACATAGACTCCAATGGACAGACAGTCATATAAATTTTATTTATTTTGTCAGCCAAGCAAGAAAACTGTAAAAATAAGAATACAAAAATCTGCTCTGATGTTTGCTTTACTCAGGGATAAAGTGATTTAACAGAATTACCAACCATGATTTTTTCTGAATAGGGTTACACACACTGGCCTGTCACCACCCCTGCAGCTAAGCTGCACTCGGCACAGCACCAGATGCAAGAGAGAGAAAAGAAAGAGGGACTTTCCACTGTCTCTTTGTTAATTTCTTTTGATATTCCCAAGGAATACCATCAAGATAGCAGCTCTGGGAACAGCCTCAACTGAGGTCACACCTAAGGGGGCTGTTGGACAGCAAGGGGTCAGTGACCTGGAGTAACATTTGCATCATGCTGCCTCCTCCTCACCCAGCTGCTCTGTGGCGGGAGCTGCCACCCAGGGTCCTGCTGGGATGGAAAGGCTCCTCAGGAGATCATTTAAGTTGCTTTATGGCCCTTTCTATTACTCTGGAGTTGCAGAAGTGTAAGCCTGAAGTTCTGGTCTGATATTTGTATTCCATATATATTTCATCTTTCACAGCCATCAGAAACTATCAATGACAAACTGGCTCTCCAGATACTAAAAGTTTAGTGCGACTGGTGCGAATAAATGAAAAGGACAAAGGTTTGTACCGTAAATATGAAACACAGGGTGCAATTGAATTAGGTTATTTTTACATCTCAGATTAAAATTGGCCTTTCTCCTAAATTTTTCTGATTGTAACTTAAATCTTTCAAGGTCAGTGGTTCTCTCAGGTAGTTTTGTGTTATCTGATGTGCTCTTTCCTGATTTTCTCATTGGCGTTCCTCAAAAGGACTTTCTCCTACTTTTTTATCTTCTTTAATACAGGATTTTTTTTCCCTGAAGTTGTGTAAAGAAAAGCAAACACATCTCTTTTTTAAAAAGATGCTTTTTTCAGAGATAGATTGCTTTCTGTGAGGATCATTCCTCGTAGCATGGCATTATAATTCAGTTTGCTAGCCAGCTACAAAAAGAAGCACTTGTGAATAGGGTTGAAAGGACATGAAAATAGAAATCAGAAGTCTAATGCCATTCAAACATGCTCCTCTATTTAACACTTTTGTGATACTTTCCCTACTCTGTTTGACTAGATGGGAGTCTCGGAGGCTAAAAAATATAGAGAGAGTATACAAATATTATTGAATATCTAAATCTTAGTTGAAGTCCTTTTGAAGGAATATAAAATCCTCCATTTATTTAGTTTACATGAGTCTACCTGAGCATTTCAAAGGGAACAACATATACAACATACTCATTTCATGTTGTGAGGAAGGGAGGGAGGAGCCTTTGTATTCACCACCAGATATTTTTTTAATGTCTGTCCATTCAGGGCTGAATTTTAAAATATCAGATATCCAAGGGAGTCAAAGGCAAACATAAAACCCCTTATATGATTCAGGCACACCCTTGCCATGTTCCATGCAAGTATTTGTCTATCTTGGATACCTTTTCTGGTATGATGTTTTAAATCAAGCCCATGTAGAGAAATAAGACTAACCAAATTATCACACTGTGCTACATGTCTTTACACAAACTCTTCCATAATTTTACTAAAGAAGGCCAGATAATAGGAAACAATAATGAACCCTTTTATAATACAAACTTCATACTCTGTGCAAATTGCAATATTATCAGGAAGCCAAATTTCTCATTGATATATTATGAACTTCTCAGCTATTTGCATGCAGCAAGGATATTAGAATGATAGTATTTTAAAAATAGACTCACATAACATTTTTTAGCGTAATCAGCCATGGATGAGGCCCATCTGTCATATCTAGTCTGTATGACTAATTGTTAGTGGTCTGTAATTGAAATTTAAATTTATTAAATGAACAGAGATGCCATTATAAATGCACTAATTCAATATGTGGAAGGGGGATGGCAGGATATGAAACTGGGCAGTAGCTTCTGAGCACTGTTTATGTTTATACATATTCAGATGGATGTGATCCCTTCTACAGCTGGGCCAATCCTTCTGCAAGGCACATCAGAGCTGGCCAGCAGATGCCTAAATCATCACAAACATTCTCCTCCTCATTTTTCCACACTTCAGAGGGGGTTGTGAATGGAAGATGAGCTTAGGCTTGTTGGATGTTTATATTTTACAGGAGGTCCTAGAGAAAAAAGGAGTTCTTTGTTATCATTATGAAATGCGGTAATGTCCAAGAGATGACCTGTGCTTTTATACACACCATAACAGTGGCCAAGGCTAGCAGAATGTCAAAGAATACACATGCAGACAGCAGACAGATGTGTTTTACAGACATAGGAAGAAATCTTAGCCAGATTGATGGCAGAACTCCCATTAATTTCAAAAGAGTCAGAATTTCACTCCCTGGAAGTGAAATGCATTTCTGTGATGTGCTAAGCATCCTCAGCTGGCATCAGGTAAACTCATGGAGGAAGGAGGTCACTCAGCCCGTGCGAAATTGAGTTCTTCATCCCTAGAAAGGCAACATCTCCCCGCTCTATAAGAAAGTATTTTCAGAATGACTACACGGCTAATTTTTCTTCAGTGGAATAAATAACCACTGAACACACACAGATGCCATCACCAGATGCAATTTCTCCATTGGTGTCACTGTAGAAGCAGAAAAACCACCAGCGAGCTCTGCATTGCTCTATTGTTGTTTTACGTTGTCACTTATTTTAGAAACTCCGTATTTTTTTTGCTAATCTGCTTTATTATGGATGTGTTTTATCTTTCTGTTTGAAAAAAAAAAGTCTAAGCACCAGATTTAATCCCAAGGTTATAAGATCATGCCTTCTGTGAAAGCCTGTGATTCTTTAATGACTGCAGCACTGACATGTTGGGTATGTGCATGGGCAAGAAGTGGGGCATATTTTTTAGCACTAGTAGCTTGATCCTGTGGCCTCCTGAGCAGCTTTAAATTGCAAGTACTATCCTGAGAACTGAGGGCACTTGGTGCCCTGCAGGGACTGCCAAGGATTTCACAGAACTGGCACTTTCAAAAGAGTGCAGCTCTGTGTGTTTTCAGAGATGAATTTTGGGACTCCTGCCACACAGAGGTTTTTTCCCGAGTTTTTTCCTGGTTGTTTTGAAAGAGCTATTTTTTTTATTAGAACGAAACAAAATCCACTCCAAGTAAAAAATTCTCATTTGAATAGATAACCACTTACAGCAGATGTACAAGAGACAAGTGTCAGAAAAAGGCTGGAAATGCTAAGGCTATTAACATAAGAGGTCAAATCAGACACTGCTCTTGGATTTGGCAGAGCCTCCACAAACAGCTTATGACCAGAAAGGTCTCTCTTTTGATTAGGTATGTCGCTTTTGCTTTTCAGCTCTGCCTTGACCCTGTTGACATTTGCTGTGGCAGTGCTTCTTTTGAGAGCACACCTGCAATTAGGGTAGGAAATTTTGGGGTGCTGTTAGGAGACTGCAAGCAGTTTTCACACAGAAATAAGCAAGACCAAGGGCAGTGTTTTGGAGAAGAAATGTAGTGTATGAATATGAATGTTATGCTTGCTCAGTTGAGAGGAATGATGAGCCACTCTGGGAAGAGAAATCAGATCGTATCTTTGTCTAAAACATTAATGCCCTGATTCTGACTACTAAACGTAGAGCAGGATCCACAGCCATTCCATTACCCGTAATTATAATGATCAAACCCGTGTGGCTGCAGCTTAAAAGGATATTTTTATATTCTACTAAACATTCCCACAGTTGATGAGAGACATTCTTCTTTAAGTGTGAGCAACATTGTCCTTGAAGCTCAGTGATTGTGTCAGGTGAAACCATGGATAAACCCTGTGTGTGTTGCCACCTAAGCACATAACCAGAGAAGGACAGAGTGGCATGGGCCCTTGCTGAAGAGGAAGCTCATCAGACAGCTTCATTTTCCTGCTCATACCATTCAGCTCTGCAACAACTGTTTGTTTCGTGATCTAGCAGGCATTTTGCCCACTTTGTGGCACACAGCCCTCGCTCTGATGCGGAGCTCTTACAAGGCACTGCTCTTTCCCAGGATTTCTGGGGTATTTCAGAATTTCAGGATTGCTGAAAATTGTCACATTTGTTATTCTGGCTGGAAGAGAGAAACTCCACCATTTCGAGGAACCTTCTGTACATCCTTCTCTGGATACTTCTTGTTGGCTTCCTGACTTATACAGTTGATCTTCATAAGCCAGTGTCACAAATGTTAGCAGTCTAGGTCTGGTCTTCATTATTCTTTTGTTCCTTTTCCAAAATACAATTTTTCTTCTTGGCTCCATCACTTTTATGGTGACTTGCTCATATTTTGAATCCTAGGATTTTGCTTACTTTATGCTGGCAATGTTTCTTGTGGTTTGCTATAAATTACAAATTATCAAAACAATATAGTATTTCAGAAAATTGCGTGGGGAGAACAGAAGGAAGAAAGGATTTTGTGTTTGTTTGTTTTGAAAAACCAGTCTCCTGCCTGCTTTGACTGTCTCACTCTTCCATCAGGCTGCCTCCCTAAACCTAAGGCGTTCTATTTTAAAAACTTTCCAAGTGACACAGGAGCAGAACTTAAGGAACTTGAGAAACTTGAGCTAATAATTTCCAACAGAAATTTGAAAATGTTACTGTCAGCCTCAAAGAACTGTCCTCATGTCAGCTCATGAGATCTCCTGCAGTGAGTGCTTGCTAACGCCTTTCATTTCGCTAAGCTGCATGTCACAAAAATCCAGCCTCTGCTGCCTGTTCTCTCCGTGGGATCCATTCCAGCTCACCAATCCCCAAGTGGAGGCCAAATTCATCTCCCAAACCTTGCAGACTAGATGCCCAGCTATGTAGACTGGCATCACACTGCTGACTCAAAATTGTGAAAGACAAAAAATCCTAATACTTTAAACTGAACCATCATGGAATATTGATGCAGGACTCAGGGCTGGGAAAGATCTTTCGCCTTATGCCTCAGACCGTGAAATGTAACTAAGATCTGTGGCATCAATAAGCCATGAATGAACTGCCTGATACTCTTTTGTAGCTATTTTCACTTCTTTTTCCCCAAAGCCCAAGACTGGTTTGCTCTGCCCAAGCCACCTGCTGGGAGGTTGTGTGCCCTGCAGTTTGTGGGCTTTGCGGGCTGTCACTCAGTGTTCGCTGTCAGAGGACATCAACATCTTCAGATCTGGTAAATAAAAATGAGGTCAAGCCTATAACATTTTCCACTGAGTAAAAATACATAAATGTTGCCACTGTGATTAAACTCTCTCTTTTCTCCGCTCGTCTTAGGGATTTATTTCTTACACACAAGCTTATCAGAATCATAATTCATTCAGTTTCCCACCTATGTCTCCCAGTTTTTATCCAGTTATTTCAGCTCTCTGCTTTTGTAAACTTTTATTTCTCAGGGTACACCCCTTCCCATCAGGAAATGTCTTCTGGGGTCAGATCTGAAAGCAATGCACTATGATTTAGACTCATGCCTTCCATTAATGTCAGTGGGAATCAGGCTGCTAAACCCTGAACACTGCCTTTAAAACGTAACTCAGGGTATTTGAGCTCTTGTGCATTTATAAGCATTAATTCTCACGTCAGACATGTGCTGGCAGACTAGCCAATGGAAATGCTTTTTTTCCTCCTTTTTTAATTGACCTTGCAGTGGAGATGAATGAAAGCCTGGGGGGAGTGCAAATAAAAGGGTCAGACAAAGAAGGTTAATGCTTTCTGCACAATCTCATCACAGGACTTAGGAGTGCCACGGCACACCTACGGAGGAGATTCCGTGGCTTGGTCAGCAGCGTGCACAGCACAACACCAACACTGAGCTAATTAAACGGACACAAATTACAACAGCTTTCAGGATCAACAGCTCGCCTGGTAGCTCGTGTTTAGAACTGATTTCACATCTTACCAGTATGAGCAGCTCCATGTAAGATAGAGCAAAGGTGCTAACAAAACTGACTACTACTTCCTTATGTCTCTCTACCCCTTCTACACAGGGTTTGTAGACAAAAATTTACGCAGAGCATTCAGTCGCTCTTAGTAATGTTTCTGTTATGATCAGCCTGCCTAGACATCCCATCCCTCTGCCAGGGAAAACTGAATGAGGGAAAAAATACTGAGTCAGAGAAATGTTTGAAAAGATTTACATGGTATTTGCTAGCATCCCAATAATCAGCTCTGTAATTGTGCATTTTATTAAAAGCCCACATGTTTATTTGAGCTGCTGGAGTTGTTCTGCTTAATTAACAGAAGAGAGAAAGGCAAAGACTTGCCTTAAATTCACACATCCAGACCCAAATCCTGCAAATTCCTGTGCAGCTGCCTAATTTTCTACAGCTGAATAGCCCCTCAGGTGTCAGAGCTATCCAGTTGTGTTGTTAGCGAGGTGCTCCACTGACAGATCCACACTGAAGTACCTGCAGGCTCCTGAAAGTGCCCCAGGTGCAGCTAAATTTCTGACCTGGGATGCACTTGGCTCCATTTATTTCTGCAGCTGTCGGAATGCTGTGCAAACAGCACCTGCAGCCTGTGGTCACAGGACGTGCAACACGGTGCTTGGACAAAGCCAGGGGAGGTCATTGGGATTATCCAGACAAGAAAACCTGTTTAGGGAACCACAGCATCTGTGTGGACATAGCATCTAGTGGAAAAGGAGAGGACTTGATGAGGAGCCTTGATCAGCTCCTAAGAAGTGCGGCAGAGCACCAGATGGTTACGGTCCATGTGGATAGCAGTACTGTAGGAAAGGAAAGACAAGGAGAAGGGAGAGCGGGAGAGAGGTGATGTGAGGTGCTAGAGGTGAAGCTGAAGCTCTGAGGTGCTGGCAATCAGGTTTTCTACGGTAGCTGTCTCTGAAATGCTCCTGGTAGCCACGTGCTGCCAGGGAAAGAGAGACAGAAAGACAGAACATTTAATGCCTGGTTAAGAAATAAGGTTAAAGAACAGGTATGTGTGGTCTAAGTGAAGGCATCAACATAACAGGCATCAGAAATACAGTGGAAAGAGAACAGTAAGTGGGATACCGTAATACCAAATATTCAGCATATGGAGTAGGCCATGCTAGAATCAATAAAATTAACGAATCACCCCATCAGTATGAAACACAAAATCTGTGGGGATTGAAATTACGGAACTAATATGGTGCTACCACAGCAGGGGAAGAGCATTGTGTATGATACTGCCTCTATGACCAGGATGTTGACACCAGCTGCAGAATATGGGGGATTTTCCAAGATGCCGGAGAGGCAGGAAAGGCAGTAACAAACACCAGACTTCAATAATTTACATGCAAATGGTCCAGATATTGTGAAAGTATGTAATATGAAACAGTCAATAACTATTGCATGGAGGAACTGCTTAAGGATGTTGATCAGAAAACAGGCAATTACGGAGTTGGCTTGGAAGAAAAACTTATGCAAATGAGGAATTTTGTTTAAAAGAAACAAAATGGGACAACAAAGAAAATTAATTATTTCCTGAAGACATTAAGTCTGCTAAAGGATGCTGTGCTGAAAGCACAAGGCCAGTGCACATTATTCATCAAGTAGGCTTGAAAATGGGCAGTACATGGTAGCTTTGAAAACGGCGAGATAAGGGAGGTTATTAGAAGAATAACTGCAAATCCTTCAAACAGCTAAAGTTGGATCCAAATGAATAAATTAGAAAGTAACAGACACTCTGGAAGATTACATGTACAATGACAATTTGACAGCCAAAAAGGGCTTTGATGAGTTTCTAGCAAAAATAATCAAAACTAGCAATAAATCTCTTTTTTCTGAACATCAGGATCAGGAAGCTTGCCAGAAAATCAGTGGAGCCCATTGATTACCAGAGTTTGAAGGAAGCACTCAGAGAAAATAAAGCCATTAGAGAAACTAAATGAATCCTTTGCATCACCTTATTCATTGTAGAAGAGTAGATTCTCACATCAGAAACCTTTTTGGAATGGGGTGACTCCATTAGCAAGTGTGCCTGAAATAAATGTGCCCAGGAACCAGGTCTGGGAACACTGAAACAAAATGAAGAGCAGCAGGTTGCCAAAACCCAGATGATATCACCCAGGAGTTTCAACGGACCTCAGGGATGAAATAACTAAATGAGTAGTTGCAGATTATAACTCTGTGCTTAAAACTCCCTTGATACCCAAAGAGTTGTTATCAAATATCAAATGCCTGGCCAACTTTTTTTAGCAAAGGTTCCAGGGGAGATGTGAGAAAGAACAGACCTGGAAGTCTGAAATCTGCACTAAGCAAATTAGTAGAAAATGTAATGAAGAACAAAATTCATTGACACTTCAATAAATTTGATTTACTTGGAAAGAGTCAACATGACCTTTTTCATTTTTACAGATTGGAGTTGTTTGACGAGATCAATGTACATACAGATAAGAGCAATTCAGTTGATACGGTCTACTTGGATATCTAAATGCTTTCAGCAAACTTATTCCTTGATTCCCCACATCAGGCTTTTAAGGGAGTCCAAGGACTTCCCTATCACGAGAAAGAAAATCATTGCATAATAAAAAGATATTTAAAAGACAATAAGCAGAGGAGGGGACCAGAGTAATTCTGCAGTGCTGTGTAATGCAACCCTTGCTGTCAGGGTATTCATAAGCAACCTGGAAAAGACAGTGAACAGAGGGGAAAGTTTGTTGACAACAGCAAAATATTTATATTGTTAAGGACAAGGGCTGACTTTAAGGCTTTAGTAGTACTCTAATGAGAGTTAGTGACAAGACAATAACATGGTCAATGTGATGCAGAGTAGATAAATATAGAGGCATACATAGAGGGAGAAAAAGCAATCCTAGTTTCACAGCCAAAATGGCATGCTGTGAGATGACCATGAGCACTCAGGCGCAAGATCTTGGGAACTGTTTTGCAGATCCACGAATATGCCAGCTCAGCACTCAGTAGTGGTCAAAAAACTCAACCTCAAATAAAGTATTAGGGCATAGTAGGATAGGAATAAAGAATAAAAGAAGGAAGAACATTATGCTAGTGTGCAAACTCATGACTCACCCATGTTATGATTAGTCTGTGGGGTTTGGGTCTTCTCATCTCGTAAATGATACAACAAAACCAAAGAAGGTCCAGGGGAAAGTAAAAAGTACAATCAGCTTCAATATCTGATTAGATACAGAAAGCTTCAGTGTAGGCAATGACTTTACCAGGACAGAAGGTTCCAGTCTGGAAGAGGCACAATTCAGTGAAAGCAGTCTGCAGTATGAAGAGTGTGGTGAGGATGCTCAGAAACCAGTCACTGTCTGTGTTCTCCAACACAAGGGGTGAGGGGAGTGCTGTTCATACAGAGCTACGAGGAGCCATTACAAGTTCAGAGAACGCTGGAGACACTCACAGATGGGAAAGCCTTTGGAAGCTAGTGAATACAAAAACCACATCTATCCCAGGAAGATCCTGACAGAAAATAGCTTGAAATTGTGGAAGTACAATTTGGGTGTCTGGAGGAAATGCCATGTATGTTCATCCTGCTCTTACTCTTCACTAGGCATTCTACAGAAAGATGATCCTGAGCTAGCTCAGTTTTTGGCTTGAGTAAGTGTGATCATTTGTGTGCTTTTGTGCTGTCAGCTACACGCACAGTCAGGGTGTTTAGTCCCATCCTAGGCTGGGTGTTCCTGTGCGGGCACCCACACCAGCAGGACCGTAACCCGCACCACACACACACGTTCACGCAACTGCACCTCCATCCCTGTCCATCTGTCCCACTGCCATGCAGAAAGGATGGCTCTGGGTATCAAGCCAGAGGAGAGAGAGATGCGGCTCTGTTGGGCAAGCACAACAAAAAGAAGGGGGCAGCTGCTCTGTAGGGTTGCTGAAATGTCAAAGCCTGCCTGGAGAACACTGCTTATGCACTTCCGCAGCCTTTCCCTTCCCCAGCCCCCTGCCTGATGCTGTGATCTGCTGGCAACTTCCTCCAGGTGGGTGATGGCCTGGGGGTCCCTCTCTTCTGCCAGCAGTGAACATGCCTAGGAGTGCAGGGTGGTCCTTCTCACCCAGGGACACAACGAGTCCACTCAGGGGTTGCTGGGCCTGGAGGATAAACATGTAATAAAACCCAGGAATAACATACTGTTGTCAAGTGTAAAGAAACCTTTCCTTACAGCAAGCTGAACTGGCCTCACCCAGAGGCTGCTGGCAAGCATTAAGCCTTGAAAGCCAGCCCACTGGTCACAGACCAATCCACAGGGTGCTCATCCCATCAGAAGATTTAAAACAGCAACAGATAATGTTTGCACACAGGCTTAAGCCCCTCTATGGGGCCCAGACCAACTACTCAAACTCCACCGTTAGAAATTTTCTTTAGATATCTTGTTTTAAGGTCAGCTGGGCCAGTCCCAGTCTTAGCCTTTTGAATCCACTCCACCTTCCCACTTTGTTTCTCTTTGGGCTTATAGAGAGTGCAGTTTGAATACTTGAAGTTCTTTATTGGCACTATCTTATATCTTACTGTAACAACTCCTGAGGACATCAGCGCTCCACACCCTACAGAGAGTTTATTTAAAACTTAAACTTAAATTGAGCCAAACCTTTCTCTCTCTTCTTTTTTTAAGGTATTATTCATATTTAAATGGAAACAGATACTGAAATGGGAATTTCCTTTCTTCCTGGAAGAAAAAAGTATGGTAAATCCCATGAGAATGCCTGTTTGTATGAAATACTAAGCTTCATTTTCAGTCTCAAGTGGTTAAAACTAGTTATGAAGTGATTCAGATTAGCAGCTGTGCTTGGGCTACTTATCTAATTGACCTAAGCTTGGCAAGCTTTTGCTGCTCCCTCATCAGTGATACTGCTCTGTGGTACTAAGGATGTAGCTCAGTAATCACAGATTTAATTAAACTGAAAAGTACTTTGGTTTTTATGTTGGTTTTTCTTTCTGCAAAAGGATGGAATCTTCCCATGAAAGAAACAAAACTGATGGCATCAAGGATTAGAATTGATCTAACATCAATTACTGAGGTTTTGTTTCTACACACTCCTAAAGTACCTGAAAAGATCCTATGCCCAAAACTTCTCAGAGCAAAAAAATATTTGGCAGTTCTGTCTGTCAGGTGGATGGACTTTTCCGTTTGCTAAGCAATGCTTCTGATTCAGAGCCCTGCAGCTGGTTGAACTACAGCCTCTCTGAAAAGAGTGGATGAGAGGGCATAAATACTCTCCAGCACTTGCAACATGGGTCTGAGCACTGGAGAGAGAGTTTATTTCCACTAACTGTCTGCCAAAAGCCTCTCTCCTGTCAAAACACAACAGATGAATTCACAAATTCCAGATTTACGTTCCCTCACATTTGTGGGCAGGTGATCAACTGCAATCATCCTGCAAAAGGCTAAATAATAACCACTATGGCAGCCGGCTCCTGAGCTAAGTATTCTTGAACTCCCTTCTGTTGCAGCTTTCTCTTTTCATGTTAGTAATCAAGTGGGCTGAGTAAGAGGCTTTGGGACAGCAGAACTGACGTCAGTGAACCCATAGCAGCCTCCTATCCCTTCGTGTCCCATGGATCAGAGGTTGCTGTTTACCTTTCTGCTTCCTAGAAGCTTGGCAGAGGGGGGCAGAAGAGTTCTTGCTCTTAAGGTTGAAGACAGTCTCCCATACGGGTATTTCCTTAGCCAAGGAGAGAGCAATGGATGCTGCTGGAAGTGGTGGTGATGTTAAAGGGTCTGTGTTTTAACAGTATTTTTTTTTTTAACTAAAAAGTTACATTTATTTTGTGAAGGAATATAGGCTCACAATGGAAATGTGAAATATTTCATTAAACCCTGAGAGCACAAACCCTCAAAACAGTAATCTCTTTTTATTTTTCGCTTGGTTGAAAAGTTAAGGCTTCTCATATAAAATAAAATTAAACATACCAGATACAATCTCTGTTCAGAATTTCAGTTAAAAATTGCTCCTTTCCTTCAAATGATGGGGAAAACCTAAAACTTTAAGCTTATGCAAGTTTAACAGGTTGTGTGTTGATCTGACTCTAACTTCCTGAGGTTTTTCTTTTCACAGTACACCTCTTTAAACATCTCTTCAGAAAGTGAGAAGGGAGAATTCTCATTAACCATTCTTACATTTAAAAACGTGTTATAAACTTAGTAATGCCAAAATTGTCCATCTGAAAGTTATGTTTTTCTTAAATCACTCTTTAGATTTAATGTTCCTTTCATTTCCCCTCCTTAGGAGTGCATTCATAGTTCTAAATGACTGGAAAGAAGAAAATCGTTCTTTCAGAGAGAGAAGCCTGTGCATTCTTCTCTTTCCCTGAATAGCAAAAACACAGCAGTATCTCAAAGTTCCAAGTCCTGCACTTGAGTCACAACAGCCCCAAGCAGTGCTACAGGCTGGGGGCAGAGTGGCTGGAAAGCTGCCTGGAGAAAATGGATCTGGGGGTGCTCTTTGACAGCAGCTGAACAAGAGCCAGGAGTGAGCCCAGGTGGCCGAGAAGGCCAATGGCATCCTGGCCTGTATCAGCAATGGTGTGGCCAGCAGGACCAGGGCAGCGATTGTCCCTCTGTACTGGGCACTGGTTGGGCCACACCTTGAATCCTGTGCTCAGTTCTGGGCCTTTCTCTGCGAGAAAGACATCGAGGTGCTGGAGCGTGTCCAGAGAAGGGCAACGGAGCTGGGGAAGGGTCTGGAGCACAGGTCTTATGGGCAGTGGCTGGAGAAGGCTCAAGGGAGACCTTGTCGCTCTCTGCAATGGCCTGAAAGGAGGCTGTAGCCAGGTGGGGGTCAGCCTCTTCTTCAGGTAACAAGTGACAGGATAGAGGAAATTACCTCAGGCTGTGCCAGGGGAGGTTTAGATTGGATATTAGAAAAAACATTGTTGTGGAAAGGTTTGTAAATCATTAGAACAGGCTATCCAGGGAAATGATGGAGTCACCATCCCTGGAAGCGTTCAAAGAACGTGCTGATATTACGCCTGAGAACATAATTTAATGATGAGCATGGTGGTGGTGCTAGGTTGATGGTTGGACTTGATGATCCCAAAATTCTTTTCCAACTTTAATGATTCTATGATCTTCCAAGAGCTGCTCTTGCTTTTTCCCTTGGTGAAGCTCCTTCATACTTCAGGTTTTTACCCCTGTTCTGCCAAACCAAGACAGAAACCAGGAGTGTTCCGGCCATTCATGGTTCTATTGGGGACAATGTCTGCTTGTGCTTTTCTTCCTTGGTGAGGCTCCTGGGTACTTCAGGCTTTGTTTTTGTTACTTCTACTGGAAGGGCAACTTAGAAATATCAGCTTTCAGGCAAAAATCTTTGGCTAAAACCTTGGGTGGGTTGATTTTTGCCTGGAAAAGTCCACCTGTAAGGGAGTTAATTCAGGTGTGATACACACATTTTCATCACCCCTTTCTGTAAAAACCAAATGACTTTTACAGCCACATGTATTGAATTGCATTTTGAAAGAATTTGTGGTAGAAGGTTTACTTTATTGGTTTTTAGTTGAAATTCTTCTGTAGAACATCAGCCATGGACAAACTAGGTGCCTGATCACTGCTTATTAGAAATGCAAAAGATTAGATAATGGGGTATCTGGAGAGGAAGAAAGTAGCTTAATGCAATTATTTTAATTCTTTCAATTTCTTTCACCCCCACTTCTTATTGAATAGTTCCTGACTACAGGAAATGAAATTCTTATCTGGAAATTGGCTTTCTACAACACAGATTTCCATACGTCACTGGATATATTGGCTTGTTTTGCATTTATATCAGGAAAAGATCTGTGCTGTTCTGCCTCTGGAGCAAAAAAGTCCTTCTGGATGCTGTATGAAGACCAGCCCATGACCAGAAAGAGGATTTTTTTCATCTGAAATTATCTTATCTGAAAGCTAGGGTTTTCTCAGATACTAAGCTCGATTTGTGAGTCTGATTTGAGGAATCCTGTTAAAGATGTTCCCTTAACTTTCGTTCAGGTGTTTCATTTTAACCACGATGGCGATTAATTTGTGTTCATCATGCAGCCAACGTCCCCCTAAATTCAGAGTGCTCCAGGCAAACAAAAGATGCTGTCAAGGTCAGTGTAATTTTACCATGTGGCAATAGCAGGCAAAGGTAAATTGCTTTCTCCTATTTCAATCTAAATGCTAAGTGCTCCAAGCACTAAAAATTTGTGTGTACTCTTCTACTGAAGGGGTGCCAACCAGGATAGCAGGCATGTTGCACCTTAGCCAAGAAGCAGTGCTTTAGCAGTGACCCAGGAAAGGAGTTGGTGTTCCGTGCTCCCCACGGTGGGTCTGACTCGATACTGCTCTAACTGTTCAACCCTCCTGTGAGCACTAAATTCAGCAACAAGTCTGAAAAGCACTCAATGTTTACATTTCTCATGGTGAGAAGAGCCACAACGGTCTGGAATCAGTCTCTGTTGAATATCTTTGGATCACTGATATCCTTTTCCTATCAAGTACCTAGGGGAAAATGTAGGAGTTAAATATTCCATTTACTCAACTTCTAACACTGAAAGCTGCTGGCAGGGCTGGCAGCTTTGTTTGAGCTGTGGTACAGACTAGAACATTCTGAAATCCCCTCTTTTGAGTTAATTGATTTTTTTAAAAGTCAGTGCACACATGTAATGCAGTACGAGCCAATAAAAATACCGATTTCATCAGCAGAATTAAGCACAGAACATAATAAGAATTTAGAAGAGATTAATGAAACCAGGAACCATGAGAGACAGATACATAGATACAACATCTATGGACACATTAATTTGCATATAGCTAAACACAATTAAGGGGAAGGTGTCTGTGCAAGGTATACAAGTGGGAGGTGGGCTCCTGCACTGGGAGAAGCTGCTGCAACAAGGGGAAGCTGGAAGATGCAGTGGTCTTATATGAGATTTCTAGCCAGAGGCTATGAATGTGCCTTCATGGGCACAACAAAGGTGTACCACAGCCTCAGAACACCAAACTTGTACAAATTTCTAATCACATATGAAAATGCATCAAGCCATGCACGATTCTGCTTATGTGGTACTAAACTCATGTAAAAACTGAACGTATCTGCCTTTGAATAATGAACACAGGACACTGGTGCTATTTTCTCACTGGCAGGATGCTCAACTTCTGCTTCCCAAGCAGCCATGTCCCCTGGCAGTGCTGCTGTATTTTTCATTATGATATTCTGTACATGCAGTTTTACAAAAAAACTTACCACTTTGTCCCTGAGGCTTTGGCTCTTCCCACGCTTTTATTTGCTCAATCTTTTTCTAAAAGTAGTTTGGGCCTTCTATTCCTCTGCGCAGTTTTTTATTCCTTCCTCCATCCGCTGCCCCTCTTCTTAATAAGAATGGGTTTTTGTTTCTGTGACCCTTTCTACACCGTTTGACCCAAGTATCTCACAGTCTTTTGATAAGTGTATTCTCACAACATGTAGAGGTATTTCCCCTATTTGAATCATAGAATGGTTTGGTTCAGAAGGAACCTTAAAGGTCAGTTCGTTCCAAACCCCTGGCCATGGGCAGGGACACCTTCCACAGACCAGGTTGCTCAGGGCCCCATCCAACCTGGCCTTGGACACTCCCAGGGATGGGGCATCCACAGCTCCTCTGGACGACCTGTTCCAGTGCTTCACCACCCTCACACTAGAGAATTTCTTCCTAATATCAAATCTCTTAATCTCCTAATCTAATCTCCTAATATCCAGTCTCAGTTTAAAGCTATTGCCCCTTGTCCTTTCATTTCAGGCCTTTGTAAAAAGTCTCCCTCCAGCTTTCTTGTAGGTTCCCTTTACATAATGGAAGGTGCTATAAGGTTTCCCCAGAGCCATCTCTTCTCCAGGCTGAACAACCCCATTTGACAGATCAGAGGCTGAGGACTTGGGTGTTTAGATGCAGAAAAAGCTGAATTCAATGAGGAGCTAACTGCCTCAATTCCTTCATGGTCCTGGGTTGCAGTGGTTTCTATCCCACATAAAATTTTGACGTGAGGAGATTATAGACTTTGTGTGCTCTGGTGTTTGGGTAGACAGTGAATACTGTGTTTGATCACCTACTTATGATTTTTTTGTTGTTCTTTCTGAATATGTACACAGGAGGGAGTAAAAACCTTTCTTTTCAACAGGTAGCAGTTGAAAGGAAGAGAAATATTTCATATCTGAGTGAAACAGAGAGGAAGGTCCTGATGCTTAGCGATAGGTGCCCCCTGCATAGCTCTTGCCTTTCTTAGGCATACAAAGCTCTCTGTAAGTTTTGTGTGTGCAAACAGAAGAAATCTTCAAATGCAGCTGCACTGCATTATATGGATTCTTCAGGATCCCAAGGGGCATTTTCTCAGTAACAAATCATTACCCGGGCTCTAGAAAACGTTTGTGGGAGTGAGACTCAGCTCCTTAAATCTTAAGCATAAATAGGGTTCTTCCCAGGAGTGGAATGCTGCCGAGGTTTGTTTCTCAGGAAGCCCTGGAGCCTGAGCAACCAAACATTTTTAAGGATGGAAGCACTGACTGCTCTGAAGGAGAAATGGGGAGAGGGGAAGGAGATCTATTTTGGTGCTTTTATTCACTGAGCTCTCTTAGCCTGAACATGTGTGTTTGCGGGTGGGCCAAAGTGTGATAGACCACGTTTCATTGCCATGGCTTTAGTGTTTGGTGTCTGTGATTGGTGGGAGGTAAGAGCCACCTGCAAACATTACAGTATTTTACACTTGAATATCTGTCTGCAAACCACTGCACTGCAACAAACCAAACCCTTTGCTAAAGATATTAGAAGTTC
Organism: Dicrurus megarhynchus; assembly: GCA_013399195.1. Taxonomy (NCBI): domain Eukaryota; kingdom Metazoa; phylum Chordata; class Aves; order Passeriformes; family Dicruridae; genus Dicrurus; species Dicrurus megarhynchus. The sequence goes on from VXAD01005735.1 coordinate 665,963, forward strand.
TATTAAAAGCAGTGCAATTTCGCTGCATAATAAGCCCTAATGGGATGAGTTGCTGAGGTTACTTGTTGCTTTAACAAGTGCAGTGCCAGACAGGCTGAAGGAGGCCTCAGTAGAAGACTTCAGAAGGGACTCTCAGAAGTTGTTGGCATGTACAGTGATAACAAGGTGATAGCATTTTCATGAGTGTCCTTGTTTCTACCACTTAAATCCTCCCCGGGATAAAGAGACTTTTAGGAGATCTCTGTATCAGATATTGAAATTGTAATGGATATAGACACTGTCACGTGCTGGGAATGATCTCACATGATAATCGAGATGCTTGGGCTGCAAAACCATCCAAGTTGTCTTGAATTACTGCATGCGTATATTCCTCTCAATTTTGTGACTATTTCAGTATGAGGACAGGATGATCTGCTTCAGCCTGTGTGAGAGCCACTGTCAGAGCAGCAGTGGGGGCTGTGCTGCCTGGCCTCTCACCCCCACAGGAGTGAGGGAGCTGCTTTCTCCCCTGAGCACCCTGCAAAGGGCATGGTCTCCACGTCAGCCTGAGCCTGACTCACCTCCTGCTAACCAGGACTGGAGAGAGGGTCACCATGACATGTCTATCCAATTACACAAAAGACACAGCACGGAATTCACTGGGCAACCTTTGTAGCTGTGGTCAGGGAAAAAACAGCCAGGCAAAGGCACCTTGTAACTTAACAACCTGCTGTACCCAGAGATGAATTGGGAACCTGAGTGAGGCACAGACAGGACATGGTCTTAATTTCTGCCACAGCCTCCCACCAGGCTGTGGGTGCACCTTTCACCCTCTCTGCACCTGGCTTTCTAGCCATAAAAGAGGATAGTACTTCTTCCCTAGCTCGCAGGCATGTTGAGAGGATAAACACATCGGAGAGATCATAGCTGTTCAGGCACTGCGGTGCTTGTGGGGAACAGTGGGAATACAGCAGCACCAGAGATAGAAACCTGTGGGCAGAGATGTCTGTGTGTGTTATCCCGTGGGTTAGTTACTCACCCCATGTGTTCAGACTTGATAGACATAAACACACAAATTGAGCACAGGCTGGCTGGTTATCTGCCCCACACTGGCTTTCACAGACACAGTTGCATAACCTACCTAGATAAGGCAGCTTCTCAGCTTCTTTTTATTTTTTTTTTTTTGAGTGTAGCATGAAGTTCTCTTTGAATATTTTTGCTTTTCCCCCGTTGATATATTTTCTATTGAAAAAACAAGGCTTGTTATTTTTATTTTCATAAAATAAATTATGTACTCCCTCTAGTGTCAGAAATTGTATATAGGCTTAAACCACGCTTGATCAAATGTTGCTATAACTGCTAAAGTAAGGTGCAATTTCATTTCTACACATTTCAAGGTTAATAAGTTATAGTGATATGTAGAATTAACAACAGTCCTACCTGCTGCTGCTCTCCTCAGCACTGCAGCTATAGAAAAGAAATATATTATTAAACAGTGAAATAAAATAAGTACTTGTCTTATTTATAAAGCCAGGTCTCTGATTAAGGCTTTTTACCACCCTCTTTAATTCCAGTTCCAAACTGCTGCTTTGAAAGGGAACATCTGAAAAGCCAAATTGTGTAACAGAAAGGTGCCAAACGGGAGAGCTAGAGTCAGGGGAAAATCCAGGGAAGGACTCCTGAAATCCATCAGAGAAGAAAAAGGGAGTCTCCTGAGTGTGTTGAGGTCTATCATGATTTCATGTGCTTTCCCAGATCATCTTTTTCCATAATCTGAGAGCACAGGAACATGGATCTTTAGGCTGTTGGACAACCCAGGGCAGTTCCTTGGGGCAGTCAGTGAACCAGGCTGAACATTTCAGCTGCACAAGGTGCTCGGTGCATCCCTACTGCTGCTTGGAGAGGGCCAAAGGCAGTCACACTTCAGGGGCTCCATGGTCCCCCACCCATCTTTTTCAAACCATCATTGCTAGAGTTTTCCCAAAAGCTCTGGGGAAAGGTGTGTCTTCTGTTGCACAGAGGAGAGCACTGCTGGCTTCCAAAAGTGGCATGTTGACCAGGATATTGGATGTCCTCCATGGGTTTCTGCTCTGGTGCTGTTTTTAAATCATGGGTAGAGGTAACACCCTCTGTTTTCCACTAACTGGAAAAAATGAATGTCCCTGGCAGCTGGCCACCTGCAGAGACTCTGGTTTTCCTGCCAAGCAAGGTCACAGAAATGCACGGCTTGGTAGGGTGAGGGGTGGCAGGTGAAAATGGAAAACACAGGAGGGATTCCATGTCCAGGGGAGGCTCAGTCCCTGTGTCCAGCCTGGGTGAGTGTTTTCATGCTGAGGTGCCTAAAGGCAAACACACAAATACTGGGGCTGTGAGTTTGAATGTTGACAGGTACTGACCACTCACAAGCAAAACTCCTTTCCTTTAGCCACCTAACCACTAATTATACAGGTCTAATTTTATCCACCCAGTTTGAAAGAACTATGATTACTCTTTGCCTAATCTTTTCTCTAAACATCCTGCCCGAGACTGGCAGGCTGTGGGCAGTGCAGGGGAGGCAGCAGGCATGCACAGTGTGACAGTGAAGCTGCAGAGGGGCAGGGTGGATGCTGCATCCACAGTCATGGACCACGGCCTCAGGTAGGTCTGGAGAAGGTGCTCACCTGGGATCCACATCTATCCAGACATCAGCAGCTGGTCTTGGAGAAGTAAAAGAAAACAGTCTGCTGTTTTCTTTGCTGTTGTCTTTGCTGTTTCCTCAATCCTTCTGATTTCCTAGAAATATACAAAGCTGTGCCCTTACAGTTGTGCCATGGCATGGCTGGTCAACCTTCTCACCAAAAATATAGCCAAGACTATGCTGTGCATCCCCAAATGTAGGGGTCAGATCATCCTGCCTCCTCTTCACCTGTTTGCTGCAGCCAGGTAACACATAGGGCCAGGCAACAAGCAGGGATCACCGTCAGCTGGGGACTCACCACCCTCTTTGGTGACCTTCTGGTTCCTCAGGCCCAGCTCACATGGCTCAGCTGTTTTCTGCTTTTGATCACACCCATCTCCTTCCTCTCAGAACAAGATCAATTATTTAAAGACCTCAGGTACTGTACTGATGATGGGAAGTTGTTGCCCACAAAGCTGTGTGAACACCCTGGGGTCCCCAGTCTTGCCCACCTCCAGCCAAATGATTACCCTCAGTCAGGACCTCACAGTTCCTTCCTTTAAAAAGATAAATAAAATGAGTGATCTTTGAAGCTATTGTGTTTCTTTACAAATCACCTAAACATGTCCTTTCCCTGAACAAGTGAACAAGGAGTGATTTACTTACTACAAACCTCAGCTCACTTTCAGCCAGGCCTTGTCCTGAAAGTTTCCTCTCTTTCAGTGACTGCAAATATTTTTTCCAATATTTCAAGATCACGACACTGTAAAGACCCTGAGGAATTACGGGGAATGCTTGGAGGTGCACAGCTGTAGGCTGAGAGGTAATAAAGAGAAATTGCAACAAGGGAAATTCTGTTTAGAGACAAGGAAATTTTTTCTCACCATGATGATGGTCAAATACTGGAATATGTTGGGAAGAGCAATTGTTCAACCTCTGTTCTGGAGATATTCCAAACTCAGCTGGAAATGGTCACAAACCTCCTGATCCTTTTGAACTTTCTTTGTGCAGGAGAATGAGATGACCTCCAAAGGTCTCTGAATAAAATGATTCTATTATTCTATGATTATATGCAATAAAAACACATAGCCACCTTTCAGAAATTATTGTGACTTCTGCCTTTTTGCATGGACAGCAGGAGCATTGACTAAATATTGTCAGGGCAGGAGGACATAGGCACAAGCTGCACCAGGGGAGAGGCAGGCTGGACATCAGGAAGAATTTCTTCACAGAAAGAGTTGTTAAGCTTTGGAACAGACTTCCCAGGGAGGTGGTGGAGTCTCCATCCCTGGAAGTGTTCAAGAAATGACTGGATGTGGCACTCAGTGCCTTGGTCTAGTTGACAGTCAAAGACTGGACTCAATGTTCTTGGAGGTCTTTTCCAACCTAAACGATTCTGTGATTCTGCTAGCTAAAGATTCAATGTGTTTGCCTATGCCACCAGCATCCAGCCTTTTACTTGTCTATTCTCTTAACACTGGAGCAATTATCCCATCTCCGCTAAAAACAACTGTTCTGTCCCTGCCCCACTAGAGGGTGCTTTAGCAATATAAATCTTGAATGCTTGATTTAATGCTTCATTACTGACATCATACTACTGAACTGCTTTGCATATTGGAGACCGACAATTCTTTGAGACTCTCTGAAAAACTTTGCAATCATTGACCCGGGATGCAGCATTTGTACACGTGTGATAAGCCTGCAGACAACACAAATAAATGCACACACACACAAAATGTTAGGGGTCATTTCTTAAAAGATGAGAAACTGGAAAAGTCTTTGCACTATTTCTTTCAATAGTACCTGTCCTGCAAAATTATCTCTTTAATTTTTTTCTCAATTTGGTGGTACCTGGTACCTTGGGGCAGCTCTCCACAACTAGACATAAGAGACAGGCAATATTCAGATCATTTGAGTTGGTGTTGGCAGGATTTGCAGTGTTGTTAACTTTTGTGATTTCATTGTGAGTGTTCTGATACTAAGACATTTTGCTTTTGTTACTGTTTTAAAAGGACAGCCCTTACAGCATCCTGTTTGCTTGGAAGGGTTAACATTCCTTGGCACAAAAACTAGGGAAAACATAGCCCCTCTGAAACCACTATCAAAATCCTTGTGGACATCTATGGAGCCATTGTTGGCAGACAGGCTTAAGCTGGGACTTTAAAGTCTTCAAATTTAAGGCAAATACAAACAGGCCCCATCCTGATAACTCTCCTGAAGATCATGGGTACACAAGAATGGAAGAAGGATTTTCTCCTTTAGCTCTTGTCATAGGAGTGGTTGTAGATGTCATGTATAATCTTTTCATGTTATAAAAAAATGTGATGGGTCACGGGGAGTCAGATTGTTGGTGATGCTGTTACACCCAAGCTCTTTTACTTGCCATTATCTGCTCTCTTGCTGAAGCTCAACAGAGACCTGACATTTATCATCAGGTAAATATGGCAAATGGTGGCTGGGGCATTGCTCAGGTTCACTCTACCATAGCTTTTGAAATGCATGACAGCACAGTAATAAACCTGCAGGCAGTTTTATTGTAAGCTACAAATCTGTCATTTAGACCCATGAGCAAAGCATTCTCCTATCAGCACGTGGTTGTTATGGCTTCAACAGGAAGAAGCCAACTAAAAACAGCATTTGTTTTGGAGACAATTACATATATATAAAATAATGTGATACATGGTAGAATGAACAAAAGGCCTTACCTTCAGTTTTTTATTCATAAGCAATGGCTGACTCTCAGTGCATCCAGATGAGACCTGGGAGAATTCCAGCTGGAGTTCTCTGGTACATCTGGCCTCGTCTGGCTCTCCTGAAAGCTAATCCACTTACCTAGTGGTGGGCTAAAATAGTCTCTGACTGCATTTTGGACAGACAAAAATGTCTCTCCCTGGCTGTATCTCAGCTAGTCTCCTTTTTTCCCTTGGAAACACTTCCTTGTGTTTAGCACCTTGTTGAACTCCATCAGTAACACACAGTTAAGTGTTCAGGCAGGTTCAGTTCGGGTCAAGGCAGAAAGAGAGGGATCAAAATAGGAAGATAAAGGGCAATGTGCAGTGTGAGGGGGTTTACAACTCCCGCAAAAAGAAAGAGACAAACTGATAATGAAAAGGGGTTTCACAGGCATAAAAACCTATTGCAGGTAAGTAAAGTCATACTGGAAGGCTTAGAGGAAAATGAGCTTGCAAGACTTGGCATCTCCTTGAAGAAGCTACATGAAGGACAGAAGTGTGAACTCCATCCTGGCAGAGGAGGCTGTGAGACAGTCACAGACCAGCATGGCCAGCCACAAGCTCTTCTGCCTCCTCAAAGAGAGGAAGAAACCTCCCAGAAACCTCATGCTATTAAGCACACACAGAAAGGACAATTGTACAGGGACACAACCGTAAAAGCTTAGGATCAAAACCAGATACAGCTCCCCAGGGACACAGATAAACAGGGTGTATTAATACTTTCATAATATTGAAATGACTTAAGTAGGAGTCATCTAAACTTGTAATGGGGCAGGAAAATTATCTACTGATTACATTGTGAAAAGTATCCTCAGTAGTCACTCAGGGTCACTTGGGATCACGTAGTTAATGTAGTTAACACCAGCAGCTGAAAATAAAACATCAGGCTACAGCAGGGAATGGGTAGATGGAGAGTGTCCATGAAGGTTGGCATTTCTCAGCCCTGGTGGTTCAGAAAGACCCTGCAGGGTACTGGGCTCCAGTCCCATGTTTGGTTGAGGGGTATTTGCTGGAGCCAGGTGAGGTGTTCAGGGTGCCCTGCCAACCCCTGCTCCAGCTTGGAGCCAGCCACTCCTGCTGCTGTGATGCCATGAAAGAAAAGGCTGCTTTTCAGCCTGATCCTAGTCCTGGGTCCAGCTCCCTGCTCAGCCATGCCCACTAGAGGGGTGGCTGTGGCCACAACCTCTGCTGAGAAGACACTCTCCAATGCCAGCTTTCAGGAGCCAGCCAGAGCAGCCTCAGAGCTGTTAGGGAGCTTCAGAGGGCTTAGTTAAAACATGAGATTTCATAGCAGAGGAGGGTTAAAGCTGTTCCTACTGCTGAAAAGAGGAGATATAGGGCCAAAAATATTACTGACTAGTCAGCTTCTCTTGATTTCCTCTCCCAAATCTGGAGGAAATATAGGTTATTGACTAGTCAGCTTCTCTTGATTTCCTCTCCCAAATCTGGAGGGACTAATCAAGCAACTTGTAACCATAAAAAGGGTATAAATGACAGCCAACATGGTTCTGACAATAATAAATCAAGGAAAGTTTATTTCTTACTATGACAGGGAAACAAGCCATGTGAATTGGAGAGAGGCACTCCCTGCCATTGCTTTAATATCTTCACTGCCACTACCCTCTCTCTTCACTGGCCTGTACAACAAACTCATAAACAAGTGAGTGAAATGTACACTAGCTGGAGGTGTTATCAGTGGTATATAACTGGCTGGGGAATCCATACTTAGGTAATAGCTACCCATAGTTCACAATCAACACAGAAAGATGTATCAAGAAAGATCCCCCAAGGATCTGTCCCCCATCCAGTATTATTCAATATTTTCATTAATGACTTAGATGATGAATTAACAAGTATGCTTTATTAAATTTTCAAGCAACACCAGAGCTGGAAAGGCTACAAGCATGAAGGAGGACAGAACCAGAATTTAAAACATTCTTGATAAATTAGGAAAATGGGCTGAAAGTAATAGGCAAAAATTCAATAAGGACGCACAAAGTTCTACATTTATTTCTCCAAATGCAGGATGGAAAATGTCTGGCTACACAGCAGTAATGCAGAACAACACCAAGCTTTACAGTGAATCACAAACTAATCGTGAGTCAAAAGCATCACACAGTTGCCAACCAGGCAAACCTGGTGTACCTGAGCTAGGCTTCTGTTTCCGAGTCAGACGAAGAAATTTCTGTCTGTACTTGGTAGTAATAAGGGTCTGGCTTTTGTTGGCACTAGCTGTGAAAAACACTGGCCAAGTGGGGAGAGGCCGAAAGGGAATGGAGAGAATAAAAAGAAGTCTAGAAAGCAGGACCTATGCTGTGAGAAGAGATTGAAGAAAATGGCACTGTTCAGTCCAGAAAAGGAAAGGTGAAAGGGAAATGACACCAGTTCTCACTTGTATAAAAGACAAAAACAAAGTGTTAGTAAACTTTTTCCATACCCATCCTGAGAAAGACAAGCAATGATGAGTTGAAATAAAAGGAATCTGGAATGGATATAAACTCTTTTCCCTGCCCATGCTGAGAAAGACAAGCAATAATGAGTTGGAAAAAAAGGAATATAGACTGGATGCTGACAAAAACAGTTAGGCAAGCAAAGTCTTCAACAGATTGCTTAATGAGGTTATAAGCTGTACTTTGAAGGAGGATCTGGACATTTATCTATTAAGAAAAAAAACAGTCTAGGTCACACTGCCTTGGGCGAGGGAATGTTCTCCTGCTCTTAAGGAAATGTCATAGGCTCAGCTTTCTAAGACTTTTGACTGGTGGTATGAAAGTTTTCAATGAAAAATGTTCAGCACGGGTAAGAAGTGGTTTGCAACCTTTTTACAAAAAACATTCCTTACAAGTTCAAGGTAAGATACATTGTTCTGCTCACATCACTACCAGTATATATATTGAAAAAAAAAAAAAAAGGACCCAGTATTCCAAAGTATTGTTCTGGAAGCTGAGAACAGCTAATTTCAGTCCTTAAGCCTGGGCAATAGTGTGTTCCTTACATGTCTCCCCATTACCCTGCCACTTGCTGTTGTGCCATATCATAGAATCATGGGAAGGTTTGGGTTGGAAGAGACCTTAAAGTTCATCTTGTTCCAACACCTCTGCCATGGGCAGGGATACCTTTCACTAGACCACGTTGCTCAGAGCCCTATCCAAACTGGCCTGGAACACTTCCAGGGATGGGGAAGCAAAAGCATCATGTAGCCATGCTTTTGCTCCATACTACGTTAAAAACTTGCTCTTCGTTTGACAAGTTTTGGTTTAAGATATGCTTGTTTGATTGCCTCTGTTGAGCATCCTGGGACAGTTTGAATAGCATTTTATAAAAAGTCCTTTCTAGACCTATTTGGGGACAAAAACATATGAGAGTTTAATGTATGTCTATCCTAGTATTTATATTGTGTTTATACAAGCAATTCTGCCATGACTTGGCCTAACATATTTGACTGATTTTGGTGCAACCTGGGTTTTCTTCCTTTCTCTGTTACACTCAACCAAAGACAGCAGCATCTGGAGACTTTCTTATTTCAAGGATCTCTTGTCAAGGAATATATTTGGGTAGTCCAATGCCCATACGCTATCCCTGGCAGCTGTGTAATTCCACTGCTTGTGTAGATAAGCAATTAGATTTTTGTAAATCTTACAGTTAAGACTGAATAGTCAAGGTGAGAAATGCCAGCCTGGTATTTCTGAGCTGTCCAAGACTCCAGGGAGCTTATAGGAAAAACCAATAAATAAACTAAAATCAGAAACATGAAACATGTTTGCAGGAAGAAATCTCTTCGTGCAGGGTTTATCAATGGCCCTTTTGCAAGTCCCTGCAGACCACGGCTTAGGGGTAAGCTGCAGGTAGCATATTTTTTTAAATATCCCATCAACTCAGTGATCTTTCACTGTCAAGGAGAAACAGGGAGGTAACTGGAAGGGCAGGAACTTCTAAACCTGCTGCAGAAGCATGACCTGCCTCTCCTCTTGGGGAGCTGCTCATTTCTCACTGTGCAAGTGTCACTTCCCAGGTAGGTCCAGGGAAAAGAAATGTCAAACAAATGCTTTCATTAAAAGCATAAGTGTCTCTTTCCCTTAAACCACTCATCCTGTTTGAACAAAAAACTGGGGCAACCAGATGCTGCAACCAAGACATAATTTCTCATGTGTAATTATTTATCATGACACCATAGGTGCTGCCTTACCTCTAAAAACAGAATAGGTTCTACCTGATGTTATTTCAGATCCATAATGTGATCCCATCTCATCAGAACAAAGATCAACTCCCTGACAATACTGTTCCTATTTCTAGTCAGTAGTTTCTTTATTAAACTGATTTACTTTAAAATATTTACTTAAGACGTTTGCCTCACAGTAACTAAGAAACTGCATTGACCAAATCTACCAACATTGCGAAGTTCAATAAATTCCAAAACCAATGGTTTGCCTATGTTACTTTATTTCAACATGCTCTTGTGCATGCTCATCATGACACAGCACTTAACTACAAGGCCACATACCCTTTATTCCATGGTAGTTCTGGACTACTTACTGCCCTGGATGGACAGAGATCAATTAATAAGCAATTATATTTGTCTCAATCAGTATGTGGTTTCAGGCACACATGTCAGATCCTGACCTGAATAAAAATTTAATTTTTCTCATGGATTTTATACACATGCTTCCTCTTAATACCTTGGGGTTCAATTCACCATTACATTTAGGTGCCAAAAGTAGTCTAAGGAGCTGACTGTGGCTGATGAAATGACCACATCCTAAAACCTATTTCCTGTCAGCTGAGCCACAGCACCACCTAATTTCTCTTGGCCTAAATAATTTCTTACACAAATAGATTACTTTGTGATTCAGGTCAGCTGAAGTACCCAGCTTATCTGTGGGAAGTTCTTAATATAAAGCAACTCAACCAAGTATGACAGAATCATTTACTAGGGACCTTCTTGTGGAGAGTACTGAGTGGGATGTTATAGGGACCTCCCAGGATGGGTAGGGTAGAAGGTGATGGGGCTCACGGGTGCCTAGAGCAGACCCTGGTTTGTAGAAAAGCCTCTCCAAGGGCAGCCAGGATGAGGCAGATGAATTATCCCTGGCCTTTGGGACAGATGCTGTGAGGGAAATGAGGAGGAATGGAGTATCTTCTAGCCTCTTTAACCAAGTACAGCAGGAATTCTTCTGGAATAGAGCCAGACATTTCTGAAGGGGGAATCCATCTCTATCAGTGTCCTTTACCTTTCTGCATCCATTCCCAAACACAACAGACTGTGGCCTCATCCTCACTAGCAAGACGAGGTGTACTGTAATTATGTTCAGTCACAACTGAATACAGTAAGACCTTAATTAAAATTAATAAAGGCAATTAAGAAGTAATTGCATTTATTAGAGAAATCTTACTAAAAACTTCATTGTTTTGAATAAGATTTAAATCTGCATCTTCCAGTACTAAATGGAGAACTCCTAAATGGAGATGTGTGTGGATGACAAGAGCTGAGTTAATACAGTGATTACACCAGGGGCCTAGAACATATTCTCTACAAACATGATGGGGAGTAACAGTTTTCACTGTTATGCACTGTGAGTGCAGCCTTTCCACATGTGAAAGAGTGGAATTAATGGGACATTTTGTCTGATAAACCGTGCAACAGCACTGCAATATTTAAGCTATTAGTTACTGTGTTTTATAGGAGTAAAAGTCGTGACCACTACTGATGTGTGAAGACAACAGCATATGTCATTATTCTACCTTTTGTGTAAAGAAAAAAGAGTAAGAAGCAATTGTTCAGCATAATTGTTGCATTTGGTTGTGATTTCTATGCCTGTCAGATAGCAGTTAGCAGGACTATTAAAGTGCATTATCTCTCTGCTGGTGTTTAATGACAAACAGACATGGTCCATATTCATCAAGCAATTATTTATACCACGACCTTTTACAGAGCTGTGAATTACCCTTAAGACTTTTGCAGTGAGTGATATTTCTAATAAACTGTTAATTTTGCTCCATAAGTTGTTCATATTTTTAAGCTGGGAAACTAAAAACTGTGAAATTAAACCCACGGTGCAAGCTGTGAAAATGGGATCTATGAGACTAGGACACAGTTTCAGGTCACTCTAATGTAATAAAAGCACATCATGACAGCAGAAATTAAGGAGACCTGCAGATATTAATATCTGCACAATAGACTTTTATGAGAATAAATGGAAGTGACCTGCCAAGGTAAAGAATGTACACAGATTTCTCCAATGCTGCCACTGGGACAGGCTCAGAAATGGCATCTGCATCAGACTTACCCTCAGATCTTCAGCTGCATCACCTCTGTGAAACACCTTTGTCTCTCACGGCTGCTCTGTCAGCTCCTTGCCATCACGATGGGGCTGACACATGCTCTCAAGCTTCCTTGTGCTAGCAACACAATTTTCTGCAATTCAAAAAGTAGAAGGAAATTTTGGGGGCCAGGCCACACACTTCTCAGTAAGGCCAAATGTTTTCTGATACCAGTGCAGGTGCTGTCTCAAAGAGGAGCGCGCGCTCCAGACGCACCTGGTTCCTGTCACAACATTCATGTCCTAAATCAGAAACTTGCTTAGGCTTTGTTCCATTCTGCCAAGAGGCCTGATTTTACAGGTACTTCACAAACTAATGTTGCAGACAGGCATCTGGAGAGCTTATTATGTGGGTGTTTGAGCTTAATTTCCCACATTAAGATGCCTAAATGATTTAAGGAGAAAAATCTGGTCCTAAATGACCTTGAGTGCCTTTTGCTCATTTTCAGAACTGCTGGAGGCTCTGCAGGCTCTGTCCACCAGACTGCAGAGTCATCTCCTTCCACCTGGCTTTTCCCAACATCCTCCACAGACTGCCACCAACATCCTCCCAACTACTGATTGCCATGAAGTGTCATTGATGTCCAAACCCCAGGTGCAGGGTGGATCAAGCCAGGTGCTGTTGAAACTCAGATGGCCTCTGGCTTCAAAAGCTGGAGCCACAGAGGAGAATCATGGAATCATTAAGGTTGGAAAAGATCTCCAAGATAATCAAGTCCAACCCCCAACCAAACACCACCATGCTCACTAAACCATATTGCCAAGTGCCACTACTCATTTTTTGAACGCTTTCAGAGATGGTGATTCCATGATGGAGACTGACACTGACCATTGTATCATGATGGGTGATACTCTTAAACATATTTCTTCCTAAACACAATCTCCTGCTGGTAGGTGATTGGGTAGTGTGCAAATATAATCAGAAATTGAGCACTTATTATTTGGCCAGATGGATCTTCTATTAACAAATTCCTACCTTTCTCTAACAGGAACCAAACCCAGAAGAATAAGACAACATTTCTCCAGGATTACCATCTTTATTTCTACCTTCCAGCACAAAGCAATTTTTCAGGAACAAGGAACAACTCCCAAAAATAGAGTTCAGAGTAGAAACACTGATTTTACGGTTTTGAACAAGAACCTTATCATTCGCGTTTCTCATGAATGTTTTATGGCTCGACAATTTTCTGTTCCTCAGCAATGTACACCACCAGAAATCTTACCCCATTATGTGCTTTCTAAATGGATTTTCCTCTTCTTCTCTATGCAGTATTGCCTCATAGCATGTGACTGATTCAGCAAAATACTTTAAGATTTGATGCCGTGTATTAAAATGTAGGTTATATTCACTCGGGAAAAACTCATTTCTTTTGTTACATGTTGCCTTGTGGCCATCCGAATTCCAGACTAAGAATCTTCATAGTTTCAATGGTACAAGGGCACTGGGGTTGCCTAGGTGTTGAACTGAAACAACGAATTAATTTTGAAGCCTGCAACTCCTTTTGACAATGCCCTCTGACCCCCAAAAGGTACAGCAAAAAGTAGGGCTCTTATTTTACCTTTGCTTGGTGCCATCTGACACCCTGGAAAGGGATGGAATATCGCGCTTCACCCTGTAGAGAAAGTGCCATATCAGGCAAAGCCTAAGCACATTTTATCTATATGCATAAAGCAGCATTCAGGGAGAAAGGCAACTGAAGCAAAGCACCTATTCCAACCTCTCTAGCTCACATAATCGTTTCAAACTGGCATTTATTGTCAGGAAGATGCTGGCAGAGATAGCACTGACTGTTTCATTGCTAGCAACGCGCAACTCTGAAAATGATGATTTGGAAATGTGGTGTGGTTTTTTTTTCCAATGTACCCACCAGGAAAAAATTAGAGTAGCACAATAAAAACTGCAAAACCAGGCTCTTATGTTTTCTAGCTGTCCACAGAGAAAAGTTAAAATCATCTAATTTTTTTTTTGAGAAAAGTGCTTTCGTACAATCTTGCAGTATCTCACAATCTAATTTTGTTTCAAATCCCATCTCCCAAGAAAGTACCAATAAGAACTTAAAGAGAGCACAGTACAGATCATATTTCTGTCATGAAGAAAAATTCTAATATGCTTTCGAGGCTGTGGTGATTCTAGTTTTTGGAAAGAAATTGAACAATTACAGTTCATGGTGTTTTGGTGGTGGGTAACTGGAAAAGATTGATACTTTTGCCTTAGACTTAACGCAGTGGTAAATACTCCACTTGCTTAAGAACACAGTAATACTGCTGAATGCAATTGGTTTGTTATCACTTCTTGAAATATGGGATTAAATGACAAAGAGGGAAAAGATTTCTCACTTTGAAACACCTCAGGTGGATGAGGAAGAATCAGCAACATTTTCTAAGTTCAGATATTGATATTATTTCTCTGTAATAGAGCCTTCATGGCCTTCCTGGTGGCATTTTTCAGACAGCTGACAGTATAGATGTTTGTGGACACAAATGGGAAGGTACATCTCCTTAGAGCGATGCGACTTTCCAGGAATACTTCTTAATTTTTTTAGGCATTTGCCATGTCATTTTTACACCAATTAATGAGCTACTAGGTAAGATGTAACTGATTTAGCAGAAAACTGTTGATAGCCTCCTCCAGAAAATTTAGCAGTTAACAAGACTTAAGGTCATCAGGAGTGGGTTGCCATTTAGGTGCTCATTTCGGTTTTTCACAGCCCGAGGAAGGACTTTGTTTTAGTGCTGGCTAAGAGGCCAACAGGCCAACAGGCATCTCTGGCTCATGGAAGGAAGGCACCAATGTTCTCTTAGTGATCTCAGGAGCTGACAAGGAGGATGTGAGTCATAAACAAATTATTTCTTTTGAAAGGGATTTCCATAGGTCATTGGATTAACCCTCCACTTGAAGCAAGAACACCATAGATGAGGCTGCTCAAAACCTTGTCCAGTCACACTCTGAATATCTCCAGGAGTGGAGATTTCACAGTCTCTTTGGGTAGCTTGTTATCCTCATGAGAAAATGTTTTCTTCCTATTATCCAAAGGAAGTATTTCTTGCTACAACCATGTGTCCCGGTCCTCCTGTCCTATCCCTGTGCACTTCTGAGAAGAGTCAGAGCAGAGTCCAAAAGAGAGAAAATTAATAGACCACTTTGAAATGAAGATTATTTCTGATAAGATGCCTAGATAGGTAAATGGTAGTAGGCATTTTGAAGGCCGAGAGATAAAAATTTCCCTGAATGGTTGGGAAAACAGAGATAATGTCCATTCTGAGCTGAGCCAGTAAAAAGATTCATGGTTCTAAGTCCACTAGGCATTACTACCCTTCATTCTGTTCTGGCATTAAAAATAACCACTGTCATAAAACTTCACTCTTTTTCTCTGAGGTGCAAGAAGCTGAGTTTTATTGTAGTCAAGGCCTGCACAGAGTTCCCTTTCTGCCAAACCAGGCTCACCTGAGAGAAATTGCTGAGACTAAATAGAGCAGATGATAGATTGATTTCAGGGCAGGAAAGACAGAAAGACTAATTCAGCCAGCCTCTGGCAATAGGAACTAAAATCCAGCTCTATGAAATGATGGAGCATCTTTCTGAGTGGAAGTGAACATACTTCTCTCAAGGGGGATGCATATAGGAGGAGAGTGCGATTAAAGTGAAAATTCATAGTTTCTGCTTTTTGTCTTTGGGGTGCC
The DNA here is from genome assembly GCA_013399195.1 of Dicrurus megarhynchus. Taxonomy (NCBI): domain Eukaryota; kingdom Metazoa; phylum Chordata; class Aves; order Passeriformes; family Dicruridae; genus Dicrurus; species Dicrurus megarhynchus. The sequence continues at coordinate 681,328 of VXAD01005735.1, forward strand.
AGCAAATGAGGATGATTAGATAGAAGTCTTCCTTAAGTCGTATCTCTCCTGGGTGCTGCTCTGTTTGCCACCATAGACTGAAACTGCGGACATTTCTACAGTATTTCACAGTATTTCACAGAATCACAGAATCAGTCAGGTTGGAAGGGGCCTCCAAGATCATCGAGTCCTGCCTTTGACCAATCATGATCCTCTCAACTAGACTTGGCACTAAATGCCACATCCAAGTCATTTCTTGAACACTTCCAGGGATGGTGACTTCGCCACCTCCTTGGGCAGTCCATTCCAGTGTTTAACAACTCTTTCCATGAATAAATTCTTCCTGATGTCCAACCTATCTCTCCCCTGGCACCGCTGGAGGCCATGTCATCTTATTCTGTCACTGGTTGTCTGGGAGAACAGGCTGATCCCCACGCAGCTACAGCCTCCTTCAGGCTGTTGTAGACAGGATAAGGTCAGCCCTGAGCCTCCTTTCCTCCAGGCTGAACACCCACAGTTCCCTCAGCTGCTCTTTATTTGACTTACCCTCTAGACTCTTCACCACAACACAGGCGTGATTCTGAATTTCTCTTGGTGCTTGGGAAGAAGATGTCAAAAAAACCAGTAATGCCTTCAGACTCAGGTGTTTTGTGCATTTCCATCCTTCCAGGCCTGAGTAGGATTGCCCTACCAATGCCAGCCATGAAACCTGACACAGAGGCCCCTGCAGAGCAACAGAGCTGCTCGAGGTCCTGGGAGCAGAAACAGAGCCTGCAGGGAAACCTGGTAGAAGGTTTGGGAAGGCAAAGCTTACTCATGCTGTGTCCTTGCTAGTGTCAGTGGGAACAAGATTGATCAATGTGGCCTCGGTTGTGATCAGACAACCTAGCACAAATCTGGTGGCACTGTAAGAAGAGAAAAATCCTTTCCTTAGAGGCACCCAAATATTTGGGGTCATACTGAGATTAATAGCTGTAATTGCCAGGAACAAAGACCACAGGTGGCTAAACATAACTATGGTCTCTTTCATAGAGAATGATTTCATATCTCCCACTGCTACCCATAGCTGTGGGAAGAAAACAGGCTGCACTACAGGATCATGGATAGCTCTAGGTTTCTGTCCTGACTTTAAACTTAGTTCTGGTTTTCATCAGAGGATGAGCATTTCCATAGCATGTACTGAAAGACATCCAATAACCTCTGACTTCTGTAGTGCCACGATGAGTACTTTGAAGTGATTTGGCTATTGCAAGACATCTTGAAAGAAATTGCATTCATCAGTGCTTGGAAAGAATTTAACCCTTAAAACTGGCTATGAAGTTACTTTCATAAAGGCCATTGCAAAAGAAATTCTGTCCTTGAAGGCTGATGAATTCTAAGAACATTCTACTGACAATAGAATCAGAAATGTAGCAGAAGAAAATAGGGGGAAAAACCCCCTTTATTCTACGGAAATCTTTAAGAACAGAGATGCCCATACCTCTCCACATGTTAGACAGTATCTGGCATACTCTGCTTTATGTACTCACAAAGAGAGCATGAGAGGTAGGTATGGAGCCAGCTTTATGGATAGTGTGAGAACAACAGAAAATAATCTGGTCTTTAGTGATTATTACTGATATATATCTCACAACAGGAATTTAGCTCTGGTTTATCTCTTGAAAATAGAGCTGCTTAAGCCAGTACTGGAAATACCTTTCTTCTGAGATATTTTTCTCTGTGGAAGCTGTCGGTGAATAGGCTGGTTGCCTCCAAATTTCTTTCTGGTTAAAAGTATTTAAATTAGTTGTAAAACCTTTGCTGGCAGATTTATTCTTGTAGCCAGATTCAGCTTCTGGACTGAACTGGGAGCTCCCTCGTCCAGTACATAGCTGTGCGTGCAAGTCCCAAGGGGTTGTTACCCTTTTCTGGAGTGACCAAGAACACCTGAATTATAAGAAGGAGTACAGAAGGCCAGCCTTTGAGCACTGGCCACCTGCTAGACAGCAGAAATATCCCTGACAGATTGGCATCCAAAGTTTTGTTTATCCTGAAGGCTTATCTATCCAAGACAAGGTGAGCCTTTTACAGCAGCCATTTGATCAGCTGTCATTGCTGACTAGGCAGAGCTCCATATAAGAGATAACAAGTGCTCAGTATTCATCAGACATCATCAGTAGCACAGCTTGAGAAATGACAGGCTTTACATAATATATGAAGTTGCAAAAATTACATGTGCATTTTAAATCCTGTTGAGAAAATTAGCATTTGTGTTGACTGGATTTTTTTCAAGAAGGAAATGTGATGGTCCTGTGACCTAGCACCAGGTAAAACATCTCATAAAATCATAAATGTACTGTGCACTGCTGGCTCTGTGCCCATAAAGGAAGAAGAAAAAGAACAGTCAAAGCAGAATTATAGAATTTATTGATGCTCTACTTTTGTATGAAGGTTTGCTACATCAAATATACAGAATTTGAGCAACCTGGTCTAGTGACTGGTGTCCCTGCCCATGGCAGGGGGTGTTGGAACTTGATGAGATCTCTAAGAACCCTTCCAACCCAAACCATTCTAGGATTCTATGATTTTAAATATCAGCCCTGGGAGAAAAGAAGTAGTACTACATCTATAAATTTATACATAAATGTCACGGCTTAAGTAGAGAATCATATAATCAATACAGAAAAACCTGAGGCGCTCAGATATGCCTCACAAATGTCAACTCTCACAAAAACTCTGTGATATAGAGAAAAACACCCTCATTTCCCTTGGGTAGGGTGGGGCAATTGAAGTTTCCAGAGTCAGAGGCCAGGAATCACTTTCTGGATAATCAGATCTTTGATCACCATGTGACCAATGAAGAGAGAGGCAGCTCCAAAATAGGAGTTGGTCTTTGAGGGAGAAAGACTTTCAGTGGTGATGCTCTTTATTGAAGCAACTCATTTAGGTTCTTAATTACACCTTGTGAGCCTTATCCTGAAAGGCTTTCAAAAGTGATAGGAACATGGTGGTCCTACAAAGAGTAAAACACAGTTTTTCCAATCTCCAATATTTATTCTTGTTTATTCCTACAAAAGGAAGCTTTCTTTAGTTTTTCTTCTTTTTTTTTTATCATAACCATGTTTCTTATTTAAAACCAAAGCAGACAAATAGATTTACCATTTAGTTCTCCTCTGTTATTATTGTGCAGACTACCTGTTGGAATTATGCACACAAGAGTAGAGAAATTATTTAAACATTTGCTGTTACAAATCTCTGACTATTTTGTGAAGTATTGACTATGAAAGATTTGCCACTGGCTTCTCAGAGGAAACATACAGGTCTAGAAATGGTGTTTTGTTTTCAGCTGCCAGCTTCAGAGTAAACTTCTTCAGGCTACTGGCTTGGAAGCAGCAATGAGCTGGGACCTACCTCCAGTGTACTTCGGATCTCAAACCTGCATTTCAGACCTGCAACCAATGCTTTTCTGCTTCTTCTAACAAGGACACATAGGCAAAGACCAGGTACAGCACTGCTGTAACGGAGAGGGGAACATCTCTTCAAGCACAGCAGGGTCCCCGGCAGTGACCAACAAGGCTCTTTTCAAGCATCCCTGAAATATTCACATGCCATCGTCAGTATTTAAATACATTTCATACTATCACAGAACAATTCAGGTTGGAAAGGAAAAGGAAAATGATGCTTCTCAAAGGCTTTTCTTTGCATAGCTCTTTGGAAAGAGATCCTATCATGACAGTGGAAGGGCTTACCTCAGTGTCCCTTCAGATGCAGTATGACCCACTCAGTAGTGCAACCACTCAGCAAAGGGCCAAGGAATTGCCTTGGAGCAATTTAGTTCCCTTTCTTCTTCTATTAGGAGTAATTGTATGGGGAGTACAGAATAAGGAGCCTTGAGTTTTGACTAAACCCCCATTCAGAGCATAGTCTTTAAGCCTAAAAGAAAAAAAAAAAAAATGGAAGGAGCATTAAAGTTGATTTGCAGCACAAAAGAGCCTTCCTGGAATTTTCAATAAAACACAAAATGCCTAAGTTGCAGGGATGCCTACAAAGCTAGGAGTGCACCAAGAAGGTAAAATGGAATCGGAGATATCTTTTTCTCTTCAATAATGAAGGCACTCAGCCTCAGTATAAAATTGCTGCCCTGCCATGTTCCGTCTTTTACAAAACCCAGCTTTGACACTGTTTGCATGAGAGTGGCTTATTCCACTTTTTATTCCTACTCTTTAAAACATATTTTCCCTACAAAGTACTGAGGATTCTGCATTAGAAACTGAAGCTCCCAGAAGACAAGGAAATCCCAAACAGAGCAATACCTCCACAAATACATCTAATTCCTGTAAAAGGCAAGGGATTTGATATGTTTTGTGGGTTAAGAAACAAGCAAGCATTCATAAGCTGTGTAAATCATACTACTTTCTAAAGGCTTGATCCAAAATTCACAGGCATCAGTGAAGCCTTTCCACCAGTTTAGCCCAACTTGGAAATCATGACTGTTATTATTCCTAAAATAATAGGAATAATTTGAAATAACTAAAATGGGTAATCTAAAATTGTTACGAATAATTTGGAAATCATTAGAAAAATTAGGCATAATATAAATATTCCAATTACTGTATTTTCTTAGGAATAGTATAATTATTCCTAATATAACAGTTTTCGTAAATAACTCTCTCTCTCTGTATATATATTACTCCCTAAATAAGACAGTGTCTAGAATCATTAATTAAAGCCAAATGTAACCAGCTATAAACCCCTTTAAATCCTTCTCAGCCTTAGGAATTCTTCCTCACTGGTGCAAATTATGGCCTGTTCTGGAGTAATTTTGTGGTTCACCAACTCATTTCATTTAGACAATTCAACAGCCATCAGAAGCAGCAACATCTGAATGAAGCACATAATCCTCAAGTGAAAAGCAACACATGCCATTTTCAACCTCCTTAGCCATCTGGTCTCTCATCGCCAGATTATTTTTAATATTCACAGACCATGGTCATAAAAACTGCTTGGGAAATAAAGCAAAAGATAATTAATTATCATGACCTGAACTACTTTTTTTGTACATGGAGGACACTGATTATTTAATTAACATTTTGCTTGATTGTTCTGTAAGGCTGGAGGGATTATTATCTGGACTTAATTACCAGCATTTCATAAAGCACTACATACTCCAATCAGAAATGTTTACAAATTGATGAACTGATGCAATACCTCTGTCTGGTGCACGAGTTTGTTACTCCTAATTAGGCGTCCCTTGAAAAAGAACGCCAAAACAAAGCTTAGGATGGTAATGACACAGTAGGCACTCACAAAGATCGGCATAATTGCCTCTCTAAAGCTGGAATGGTGCAGCAATGTGCCGTTTTCTGCTCCTCTGCATCCAGCAGGAACGAGGAAATGCTCCATCACATGTCTAGTCGGGAGCAAAGTGTGATCACGTGCACACGTGTGTATGTGCGTGCCAACCACGTGTGCTGCAGAACATCAGGTCTGCACCAGAAACTGCAGAAACATGGGTGCAGCGTTGTTCTAGGAGGTCCTGGGGGAAAAGTCCAAGGCTGGACCTGAGCCAGATGTGATTGCCATGAATGAAGCAGTGGTCACAAAGGAGACACAAACACGAAGGGCCAGACGGGTCATGGTGTCACTGAAATACCTCCTGCTGGACCACACACTGCCTGAAGGTCTCCAGGCTGGGATGAGCATGGATCTCATCTGGCAAAACTCTTTGCAAGCCTGTGTGCTTACAATGCACCATCAGATGAAGAAAAGTGACCCTCATGCTTATGCTTGACCCAGCTTAGCAGCTCCTGACGGTCCAGAATGTGTGTGTGCATGAGGACAAGGAAAGGAAGGGAAGGATGCAGTGGCTCAGGAAAAAGCCATGGCACAGAGGGTGGAGAGGGCTTTCCTGAAGTACCTCTGGTGCCCTGGTTGGCATGTTGAACTCAACCAAGATCTCATCTGTAGTGTCTGAGCTGGTTTCAGGACAGGGCCTGGGCACTGTGATCATCCCCCTTCACCAGAGCTCCTCAGAGGCACAAAACATCAGACAGCAATTCTACTCACAGCAAGCCCCATGAACCCAGGGGGAGTCTCTTTCTGCTCCAGACTCCTCCATCTCCTGGAGGGCTCCAGTTTCTCCCCCAGATCTTTCCCTTGCCAGGACACCTTGCCCTCCAGGCCATGGCCTGGGGAGGTGAACTGCCCCTTGCAGAGGGTGCAGCGTGCTGCACGGACAGCAGCCTCCGTCCTTGGGGCAGACACTGAGTCCTTGCTGGATGGGCACAGGGCACACCTGGTGGTGCTGCACTGCTCTGTGGGGCTCTCAGAGGGCAAGGGGACAGAGTCACCACTGGGGTGTGTGATCTTCACAGGGGCAGATGAGAGCAGAGGGGACAAGCCACAGCAGCCAGTGGCAGCCAAGATCAGAGAAGGCACCCAGCCCTTGGGATGTGCTCTGGCAGCCTGCGCTGAGCTGTTTGGAAGGTGTATGGGTTCGGTTCATTGTGGGGAACATGGCTGGGGGGTACATGGGACAGATGTATCTCCTGGCCAAGACCAGACTGCCTGCATGTTTGCATCCAAGCAAGATCCTAGGAATCTGGTGACAAAGTCTGTGCAGTGGAGCTGACTGTCCCTGACAGCCATCACATCAACACCACAGGTCCCTGATGTTGCCACCTGCTCCCCTCCTGTGCTCCTGGAGCTCAGCAGCCCCCTCACTCCCAGCAGACACTACACACAGCCCCTCCACTGGCCCAGGCTCTGCCACACCTCAGGCTCTGCCCTGCTCTTCAGAGAGGGATGGGGAGAAGGCTGTCATCACTGGTCTCTTTCAAAATACTGTTGGTAATTTTGGGATTGAGAGGAGCCTGCAGGAGGCAAACCTGAAGTCAGATGGGTTTCTTAATGAACTCTTCCATGCCTTTAGTAAGACATTTCTGGGAAGAACTGATTAGACATAGTAACTCAATTTCAAATACTAAGATTAGACAACGATCTAAAGATAGCTATAGTTACACGGCTCTGTGGCATATCAAAGTTAAGTAAGACAGAAAGGGTATTTTTGTTTAAAATCAATATTATGACAAAGAGGTAAACCATGAAGAGACTGACAAAAAGCTGTACAACCCTAGGATGCAGCGAAGGGGTTGGTAATCTGATTCCCTTCAAGGGGAAGGGAACAAAATGATTAAATGATCTTTGAAAATATTAAGATCTATGGTCTGACTTCCTAGAATAATGTGATTAATACCTTTTCCTATTTTTTAGGAATATCCTCTTTGCTTCCCCCTCCCCCCCAAAAAAAACCCNTGCAGAGCTGCTGAAAGTGGGCCACTTTATATAGCTCTTCTCCAAAACTGATGAATATTCTTAACTGATGAATATTGCTTTCTGCTGCCAGACAAAACCTCCTCTCTTGCACCTGGGGGAGGGGAATGGCAGCAGTTGGCTGCTTATCCTAAAGCAAGCAAGAGAAGAAGCAAGATTGCAAGACCAAACAGAAGCAAAATTGTATGCCCCTGAAATGCCAATAAAATAATATTTACATGCATACATGCATGCAATTGTGTGTGTGCCTGGGCACAGACACAGGTGTACATGCAGCACGTGCTTGCACACCTGTACATGTACACCCACAGAGCACAGCTAAATAATCAGTACTGGATGCACAATTCTCATGTCTTAGGGTACTACACAGTTCTATATTTGGTCAAGTTATGTGATGCCCATAAATCTCACGGTTTTCCTTACCACATTTTAGGAAATACAGCTTCCTCCAAAATGAGATTTCTGGTTTTGTGAACACTCTGCCTGGTAGTATGACTAATGGTTTTATTAGCACAAATAAGCCAGGTTTTCTTTTTATTGTGCTCTGATCAATATGTGGTCATCTGTTTTTGCAGCTTTCTGGCTTGGCTTCATCTTGTATTTGTTCACTCTAGTGGAAGGAATGTATATGCATACATGCATATAATCCCTTCTTCTCTATGGGGTTTTGATACCTGTTTGCAGCAAAGTTAAGGGTAGTTATAAAGCTTATTATTCATTCAATTATCTTCAGACTACTACACCTCTGACAGCCTGGATTCCTGCAAACCCCTCTGTTGGCTTTGGTGTTTTTTGTTTTGGTTTGGTTTTGATGGGGGCTTTTTTAGTTGTTGTTAGGGGGTGGTTTTTTGGGGTTGGGGTTTTTTTTTTGTTTGTCTGGTTGGTTGGTTATTTTTTTGTTTTGTTTGAGTTTGGTTTGGGGTTTTTTGTTTTGTTTTGTTTTGTTTCTTTTTGTTTTGGGGTTTTTTTGTCTGTTTGTTTGGGGTTTTGGGAGGAAGGGTGGGGTTTTTTTGTGGAAAATTTGTACAGCTTAACGAGAACAAATCCTTCCAGAGTGGTTCTGTTCCAGTCAGAAAGGAGTGACTTTGTTTACAGGCAGCTGAACAATTGCTGTGCCCTAAGTACCCCAGTGGGTGCCTGGTAACCACCTTTGGGCACGTTCATACCCACGCAAGGAGGCTGCTGTGTGTTTTCCATGGGCTGCACAGGCACAAATGCTCAGCCAGACCATTGCTGCAGGGGGTCTGACACGCTGCGAGCCCACACCCTGCTTTTCCTCACTGCAGCGTGATCGTCTATCCCTCCCTTGCCACGAGATTTAGCTCAAATAGCAGGAACTGTGGGAAGCAGCTTGCCCCAGTTCTGTCAAGGACACTGGGGAACCCGTTTTGTACAGACACCGAGTTTCTTGATTGTGCTATCAGCCCACACCCAGATTTCAGGAGATAAAATTAGTGGTTCAGGGCCATACTTGATTGAAATCATGTTGATTTAGGTTTAGGTCAGATATTCATGATTGTAAATAAGAGTACTTTAAATAAAAAGGAGACTGTCTACAGGGGAGACTGCAGTAGGGTAACTAAATCAGACCCGAATCATGCATGGAGCCTTGTTTAACTGAGTGAAACTGAGCTGTAAAGCCAACGCTGGGCTGTGATTCACACTTCCTTTATTAAAAAAAATTGCCTTTTTTTTTTGATACTTCAGTTTTCTTTTCTTCCTATTTGTTTTTTCCCTCTTCTTATTTTTTCCTTCCTTTGCACCATTTTCCCTACAGTGGCTCACTGATGGAAGAAGTGCTGTGCCAATTATCTAATAAGAATCTGGCAGAAAGTCAATCACACTCGATGTATGACATTTAGAAAAAAACCTGAATTATGATTGAAAAGTCAGGAATCTGGTTATCCCAATAACGATAAAATAGCAGATTTCCTTTGTTAACACTCTCGTCTTCAGGAGGGAGTGGGAAAGGACGTGAAGGTGATTTGGGTAAATNTGTGATTAATACCTTTTCCTATTTTTTAGGAATATCCTCTTTGCTTCCCCCGCCCCCCCAAAAAAAACCCAGATATGCAATTATTTAAAGCTGAAGCATATAAAGTGGAATTTAAGAGCATAGACCTAAGGGGAAGGAAGGAAGGAAGGAAGGAAGGAAGGAAAGGAAGGAAGTGCAGAGCTGCTGAAAGTGGGCCACTTTATATAGCTCTTCTCCAAAACTGATGAATATTCTTAACTGATGAATATTGCTTTCTGCTGCCAGACAAAACCTCCTCTCTTGCACCTGGGGGAGGGGAATGGCAGCAGTTGGCTGCTTATCCTAAAGCAAGCAAGAGAAGAAGCAAGATTGCAAGACCAAACAGAAGCAAAATTGTATGCCCCTGAAATGCCAATAAAATAATATTTACATGCATACATGCATGCAATTGTGTGTGTGCCTGGGCACAGACACAGGTGTACATGCAGCACGTGCTTGCACACCTGTACATGTACACCCACAGAGCACAGCTAAATAATCAGTACTGGATGCACAATTCTCATGTCTTAGGGTACTACACAGTTCTATATTTGGTCAAGTTATGTGATGCCCATAAATCTCACGGTTTTCCTTACCACATTTTAGGAAATACAGCTTCCTCCAAAATGAGATTTCTGGTTTTGTGAACACTCTGCCTGGTAGTATGACTAATGGTTTTATTAGCACAAATAAGCCAGGTTTTCTTTTTATTGTGCTCTGATCAATATGTGGTCATCTGTTTTTGCAGCTTTCTGGCTTGGCTTCATCTTGTATTTGTTCACTCTAGTGGAAGGAATGTATATGCATACATGCATATAATCCCTTCTTCTCTATGGGGTTTTGATACCTGTTTGCAGCAAAGTTAAGGGTAGTTATAAAGCTTATTATTCATTCAATTATCTTCAGACTACTACACCTCTGACAGCCTGGATTCCTGCAAACCCCTCTGTTGGCTTTGGTGTTTTTTGTTTTGGTTTGGTTTTGATGGGGGCTTTTTTAGTTGTTGTTAGGGGGTGGTTTTTTGGGGTTGGGGTTTTTTTTTTGTTTGTCTGGTTGGTTGGTTATTTTTTTGTTTTGTTTGAGTTTGGTTTGGGGTTTTTTGTTTTGTTTTGTTTTGTTTCTTTTTGTTTTGGGGTTTTTTTGTCTGTTTGTTTGGGGTTTTGGGAGGAAGGGTGGGGTTTTTTTGTGGAAAATTTGTACAGCTTAACGAGAACAAATCCTTCCAGAGTGGTTCTGTTCCAGTCAGAAAGGAGTGACTTTGTTTACAGGCAGCTGAACAATTGCTGTGCCCTAAGTACCCCAGTGGGTGCCTGGTAACCACCTTTGGGCACGTTCATACCCACGCAAGGAGGCTGCTGTGTGTTTTCCATGGGCTGCACAGGCACAAATGCTCAGCCAGACCATTGCTGCAGGGGGTCTGACACGCTGCGAGCCCACACCCTGCTTTTCCTCACTGCAGCGTGATCGTCTATCCCTCCCTTGCCACGAGATTTAGCTCAAATAGCAGGAACTGTGGGAAGCAGCTTGCCCCAGTTCTGTCAAGGACACTGGGGAACCCGTTTTGTACAGACACCGAGTTTCTTGATTGTGCTATCAGCCCACACCCAGATTTCAGGAGATAAAATTAGTGGTTCAGGGCCATACTTGATTGAAATCATGTTGATTTAGGTTTAGGTCAGATATTCATGATTGTAAATAAGAGTACTTTAAATAAAAAGGAGACTGTCTACAGGGGAGACTGCAGTAGGGTAACTAAATCAGACCCGAATCATGCATGGAGCCTTGTTTAACTGAGTGAAACTGAGCTGTAAAGCCAACGCTGGGCTGTGATTCACACTTCCTTTATTAAAAAAAATTGCCTTTTTTTTTTGATACTTCAGTTTTCTTTTCTTCCTATTTGTTTTTTCCCTCTTCTTATTTTTTCCTTCCTTTGCACCATTTTCCCTACAGTGGCTCACTGATGGAAGAAGTGCTGTGCCAATTATCTAATAAGAATCTGGCAGAAAGTCAATCACACTCGATGTATGACATTTAGAAAAAAACCTGAATTATGATTGAAAAGTCAGGAATCTGGTTATCCCAATAACGATAAAATACCAGATTTCCTTTGTTAACACTCTCGTCTTCAGGAGGGAGTGGGAAAGGACGTGAAGGTGATTTGGGTAAATACAATTATCCAAATATATTTATAAAAGACAGATCTTTTTTCCCCACCACCCACCTCCTGTAAGACAGCATATCTTGAGCTCAGCTTGTCAGTACCCACTGAGTCACCGCTGACAGTGCAGATTACACCTGTGGAACACAAAACTCTTTTAAAGAATTCTGCTCAAAGAGCTAAAATCACTGGTGTAACTCCCTACTAGGTGCCTGGCATACAGTGGTGAGTAGGAGACAACCCAGAGTTTCCAGGCAGCTGAGGGGAAGGTGGGGCTTGTTCCAGGAAACATTGCACACTCACGTATTCCATCACAGATTGTTATTTGTACTTGTAGAACACTTCACGTACAAACACAGCTGAAGCAGACCCAAAGGATGTGTTCAAACCGTGCAACTACCAGCCACCACAGCTTCCTGGTGATAAAGAGGTCTTCTGTCCCCATCCAGCTCTGGGTGAACCTGAGTGCAGGGCTGCCCCAACAGAACCCTGTTTGGATTCCAACCAGGGAAGTGTGAACCATTCTCCATCCCTCTGAAACATTTATCCCACCACACCTGCCAAAACATGGCCCCAGACAACAAGAAGGCAGTTTTGCAGTCAGTGGAAATACACGTGGTGCTCACAGATGCTGATGGTCCAGCCGGTGCTGTGGACAGGCTCCCCCCTTTGCTCATGGCACAGCTCTAGCACTGGGACTGACAGAAACTTCTCTGCTAAGCGTAGAGCTGTTAAGAAAATGTCAGAAAAAGACAGCTCAGTGACCACATTCTTCAATCTTAACTTTCAAGTGAAAAGAAACATTAATTGTCTGTTTATGTCATCTCCTCCCACAGCTGACTGATGCAGAATACAGCTTAAGGTGGCATTAAAATGTAAGGTGGGTGTTATAATTTGCCTGAAGTACTTTAGCAGTTTTTGGGTTTTGTTCCAGAAATTATCTGAAGATTGCCGTCCTATCGATGTCCTTGTAAGTCACCTACATCCTCTGCCATTCAGAATGGGAGTGTACAGCCCCATGATTTACAAGTGTTTCCAGCGATGACAATGCTCAGTACGTGATGTTCATTGTTTTGCATAAAAAGCATACCAGAGGTGTGTAAGTATCAGAAACTGGTACTCTGCAAACATCAGAGCCACGTTCTGCCTCAGGTTCACCAATGCCTTCCACCCCCATCCTGCTTTCTTCTCTGTGGGAATTGTGCAGAAGCAGTGATGCTGAGGATCCACGGGCTGGTGCCCTCCATGCCTTTCTGGAAGTAGATTTCCAAACTCCTACTGAAAAACACAGAAACTTGCTTGATATTCCTTAAACAGTCACGTTTCTGGCCTCTCGGCTTAACCTGGTTAGTAGGAACACGGCATTTCACTGCTTTTTTTGCCCAGCACTGATGGGTACCTTGCAGCCTCAAAATGTTTCTTCAAAAGCCCGAGGATGACCCTGCCTCTCCTGCAGCACCCAGATGCTCCAGCTGAGTGCCCCAAAGCTGCCCACACCACGGTGAGTGAGGAAAGTACAAAAGAGCAGCTTGCAGTAAACCGAATGCAAGAGTGATCTTTTCCCGCCCATGAATCACCAGTCCTGCTGGTGCTCACACAAGGAAACAGCTGCAGCCACAAATCAGGCAACTTAATAGGTCATTGCACTCTCCAAGTATTTCCCTTCGAGCTTTTCTCTAAACAATACAGAAAAAATGTCTGATCACATCCTCTTCATTAAGGAGCAAGTGAGTAAATCTGCCAAAATATGCCATCCACTCCCTGGTCAGTGAGGTGTAACATCCAGATCCTGTTAGCATCACTTACAGTAATATCACCACCAAAACGCCTCAGGTTTGTGAACTGGCTGTTTTTTACAGGCAGAGAGCAGGTTATGGGGGGGAGGGGTTTGCAAAATTCCTACTTCATGCAAGCATAAAAACTATTAGATCTAATTACCTCAGTAGCAATAGATATACCACACTGTACCCAGAAAGGGGGGAGTGTTTCACCCTGAGAATCACCTGGGGCTGCCCAGGGCAGTGGTGCTGTGCCAGCTGAACTGGCACTGATGAGCTGCATCTATTGTACCTACCCTGAAGCTGTGTAAAATTTACTTTTGGCTCCCTGCTAGGCTGCCTTTCACCATTTCAGTGCTGGGCTGGGAGCCGTATTGGCTTTGACAGTTCCCTGGCAAGCGAGCCACGGCACTGTGGTCTGTCTTCAAGCAATTCCCACTCCAGGAAATGTCACGCTGTCTCCTTGTTTAATAGGATCATAGAATGTTTTGGGTTGAACTGGACTTTAAAGGTCACCTACTTCCAACCCCCCGTGCCATGGGCCAGGATACCTTCCATTGGATCAGGTAGCTCTGAGCCCCATCCAGTCTGGCCTTTAATACTCCCAGGGATGGACCTGGATCCACAGCTTCTCTGGGCAACCTGTTCCAGTGCCTTATCACCCTCACAGCAAAGAATTTCTTCCTTATATGTAACCCAAATCCAAATTCAGTGTAAATCTATTCCCCCTTGTCCCATCCCTACATGCCCTTGTAAAAAGTCCCTTTCTGGCTCTCATGTAAGCCCCTATTCAGTACTGGAAGGTGCATATGGTCTCCCAGGAGCCTTCTCTTCCCCTCTCAACCTGTCTTCAGAGCTCCAGCCCACCAATCATCCCCACGGATTCCTCTGAACTCACTCCAGCAGATCCATGTCCACCTTGTGCTGGGGCCCCCAGGGTAGTACACAACACTCCAGGCAGGGTTTCATGCTATGGAGCAGAGGGGCAGAATCACCTCCCATGCCCAGCTGGTCACACTGCTTTTGATGCAGCCCAGCACACATTCGGCTCTCTGGGCTGCCAGTGCACATCGCTGGCTCCTCTTGAGCTTCTTGTCCACCAAGACTCCCAAGTCATTTTTCCCAGAGCTGGTCTTAATGCATTCTCCACCCAGTCTGTACTTGTGCTTGGGATCTCCCCAACCCAGGTGCAGAACCTTGCACTTGGTCTTGTTGAATTTCATGAGTTTTGTTTTGCACAAGCCCAACTCTCAAGCCTGTCAAGGTCTCTCTGGATGCCATCCCTTCACTCCAGCGAGTTGACTGCACCACACAGCTCAGTGTCCTTGGCAAACTTGCTGAAGGTGCTCTCAAACTCACTGTCCATGTTGCTGACAAAGATGCTGAACAGTGATGGTCCCTGAGGAACGTTACTCGTCACCACGCTCCTCTGAAACTCCCCCTCTTCTGCAGCCCCTGGAGGATCAGGCCAACCAGGGACTGAGGGGTGAAAGAGAAATTCCCACCCCTCCTCACACACACTCTCCTCTGCCTGCTTGTGCCCTTCATACTCCCACTCATGATCAGGACCCCACAGGGCAGAGGAGCACATGCCTCCACTGAGCAAGGAGCAGTTTCGGGGCACTGAGTAGAGCAGGGCCAGCCTTTGGTCAAAGCAAAAGTGTCTTCAGCTGCCACAGTAAAAATGTAAAAGAAGAAAACATCAATGTGTAAGTGATATTCAAGTCCATAATTCCTAAGACTGGGAGTCCTAAGAGGTTCTTCCCAAGAAAACCTAAATCTACTACATGTCAGGGGCATCTTTTTAAATGCAAATCTCAGGTATCCTGTTATTGAAACCTTTAGTTGCAAAGGACATCTCCACAGCATGCAGTGCAGTTTCATACCCATTATGGTCCAGCAGAATGCTGAATATTTGAGGGCATGTAAAGTCATTATAAAGTGGCTTTTATATGCCACTATGCCTGGTTTTCTGGAAGTATCTCTTCATCATTAAAATATTCCCAGTGCCACTTATATTATAGCCTGGAGAGAGGTCAGTTTTATGCTTTATATTCTTCTCCTGAGCTGTACTTTTTAAACCAGCAGTTATTATAGCAAAGATGGGAAGAAAGCCGGACCTTTTATACACAGAATACACAATATTGATGAAACTGCTTACCTAGACAGAGAGAGAAATTGCCACAATGACACAAATGGTCAGCTGAATTTAGTTCTGTCTTTCATAGCAGTCTATGCCAGATGGATTAAGAAAGAGGCATAAAAAACCTGAGATGTGCCAATATATTTTCCTCTAGTCTATTCACTGAAAGATCCCACTAGGGTTTTATTCCTTTTTTTTTGGTGTTGTTCAAAATTATTTTAGTAAGCAAACAGTAACATAACAAACAAAAAAGATAAAAGCACAAAAGTCCCATTATTTTGCATGACATCTTCTTAGCACACAGCCCAGCCATATGGGATCCACAAAAGAAAGAAATGCTCTTTTCAGAGGACACATACTGATTATCTGGGGTGCTGTGGTGCTTTCCAGTACAGCTTTTCTGGTGATGTTCAAAGAGATCCAGATGTGAGAACAGTTGAACAAGGTGTGAGCAGCTGGTATTACCATTACTGACAAACCACTGGGATTCAGCAGCAGTCCCAGTTTGGATGCTGAATGTCTGGGCTTGGCCAGCTGAGCCATTCTGGTAAGGTAAATGCTGTGTACAGTTTTGTCTCATGTGCTAGCATGGATTTGAGAAAGTAAATGGTCTGGGGTCCTTTTGATACATCTGAGCAAAGCCATAGACAGAGAAGGGAGAAGGCAGAGGAGAAACATCTGTCTTCCAACTTAGTACCCAAAAATCATGATTCAGCTCCATTTTTCCTCTTTCCCATTCACTATATAGAATTAAAACCCAAGATATTTTAGCAAGTAGCAGGCCAGGTCTTTTTGCAAGGCTTTCCTGCCTGAGCATCAAGGCATGCTTCTGCTTCCCTCACATGAAGCTAGATATATCCCTGCTGAGAAAGGAAAATGAAACAACTAATTGACTGGTGATGTTCTTCTGTTCCCATGATTTTCATAAGTCCACATGAATATAGATGCAGGTGTTACCTGGGCACTGGTGCCCCAATCAAAGTTCATGCAAGGACAAAGAAGGAGGGAGAAAAGGGCAGGAAAGGGGCTGATACCTGTTGTTGTCCCTGCCAGGGACTTGGCAGTCGCTTGAGCATGAAATCCAAGTTCACATTTAGTTTCATTTCACATTTGATAATTGCTGACTCTCTTTCAATGAAATGTTTCCCCTTTGATTTTACACAGTGAAAAACATGTGTGTTCCCCAAAAATCACAGGATATAATGGTTTCCTAGAATAATGTTTTACCTGCCTCTACTCTCCAGTGGGGTTCTACTCACAAGGTTCCACAGCCAGCACAGCTACTGGCAGAGATGGGCCGTATGTTGTATTAAAGCTCAGAGGACCTTTGCTGGCCCCCAACACAGTCATCACTCTGAATTTCAAAGAGTTGCTAGCAATCTGCTTTAATCAAAGTTATCCCTGTACCTTTGCAGTGCCAGCTGCCTGAAATGTGCAATACCCACAGGGAGACTAAGCCAAAATCTTGCTAAGACAGTAAGGTGCTCACCTTACATTGATCCACTCCAACACCGAGCTGATTTTTTGCTACATCTGGCAAACATCACAACTCAGCATTCACTTTATGAGTCACTTCTCACCATAGTGAAAAGAGGAAAACACAAGTTCCTAACTGCTGCTTGATATACCACACAGATCTCCGTTCACCCAAGATTTATGTTAAAATCTTCTACAACTGCTTAAAAAAAAAAATTCAATCAATTCAATGTCAACTAATTAATTTCTGATATTTCCAAATGGCAATTTTCTATCTGATTTAGCTTTTCTTCACATTATCAAATTAGATTACCTAATGGGAATTGTCACAACACTGCAACTTTGACAGAGATGTCTGAGCAGAGCTCTCAAAGGAGAGATACAACTTGGAGAGGGGGTTATTACACCAGGGAAAAGCTCACCCTATTGCACTGTATGTGGTGTAAGGTACTTCGAGTTTAAAAGAACATGACTTTAGCACAGAAACCTATGTGACTGGCAAAACCAACCCCCCTTACTTCCAAGTAACTTTAAAAGAGGTAAAAAAGCAGAAGAAGCATATTTTTCCATATGAAAACTGCTTTCTTTGTTGGCAGGCGTGTGACAATGAACAGGGACAGCAGAGTGCTGGATAAATGCAGTCAATGCCTGTAAGCCAGAGTTGCTTGGATAATAGCTATCCAGCTGGTGAAGAAATTAGAAACATCAATCTAAGGTACCTTAACTACATTTTAAACTAGAAATATACCTGTAGACCCTCAGGTGCACTTGAAGAGGAAGAGCTTGTAATTTTGCACATTTGGTTGTTGTGCTGTAGGGTAGCAGACATTTCTCTGTGCAGCTTGGCCTGGGGACAGCCAATGTCCCTTTCAAAGCTTTGAGGTTTGGGGTAGGTTCTCCATGAAATGATATCAAGGACAGAAAGAGTGTTAGCAGTCTAAGAAGAGAGGAGGATGACATGCAGAGAAGTGATATCAACTGAGTGCTTGGAGTAAGAGAAAGAAATATGCTTTAAAAAATTTAAGTATGGCAGCAGATTGTCTCAGCCCGTTTCCTTGACAGAACATTAGGCTGAACCTCTTTTTTGTTGCAGGTGATTTTCAGGAGGGTTGGGCTTGTTGGTTTTTTTAAAGAAGATGGTTAATCAGCAACGATAAATGAAAGAAAAAATTATTTCTTCCCACTTAAATGGAGCTTATTATTAATACCCAGGTCTGACTCACAGTACAGGAAATATATTTTAATTCTCTGAGGCTATTGTGACAGTCACGATGAGCACTGAAGCACAGACACTCTGACGTGTGCCGAGCTGCGGTGGGCCTGGGTACCACCGCCAGTTTGCCTGTGGAGAAATGTAAAATGTATTACATGTATTAAATGTATTAAATGCTGGCTAAGACAGATAAGGCAGCCAATTTAACATGTCGTCTTAAGCAGTTCTAAATGCATTTCATCCTTTGAAGGCAGATTTAAGTTAAGGCCCTGCTGTAGCAACACAAAACTTCATGTCAAAAGTCAATGATTTTCTGCCATTTGTGATTGCTGATTTGAAACAAATGACTGCTGAAGCAAACAAATGATGTCAAGGTTTAAATGTTTCAAATGTGAATGCATTAAAAGCAAGTCAACATTTCTGATTGATCTGATTATTTAACTTTAACTCTTCCTCCTTAGGAAAACCTGACCATACCAAACTGTGTTCAAATCTCTGGACTGTTAATATTCAATTGATAAAGTTTATTTCCTGATTTAGGTGACTTAATTAGAATCCACTTTCAAGGCTTATAATGCAACTGAACAAGTGTTGGAGCAATTGTTTAAAAAATAAATGGTTGCCACTACTGATGGAAAAGGGTTTGTGGAAAGACAGTATTTTCAGCTGACTTCAGTGGGGGTGATAGCTGAACCAGAGTAATCATCAGAAACAAGGCAGAATGAATGAATGGGTATAGTCAAGAAAATCATCCCTGGCAGAGCAGTCTGCATCAAAAATGCAGAATAACATCAAATTGCAATCCTTTTCTTCCATATAAAAGAAAGTGAAACAAGAACAGAAAGTAGTAAAATTATGCTTTTCAAAGGGAGAGAAGCTTGAAAACAGAAAGGAATTCTTTACTGTGAGGGTGGTGCGGCACTGGAACAGGTTGCCCAGAGAAGCTGTGGATGCCCCATTCCTGGCAGTGTTCAAGGCCAGGCTGGATGGGGCTCTGAGCAACCTGGTCTAGTGGAAGATGTCCCAGTCTGTGGCAAGAAGGTTGGAACTAGGTGATTTTTAAGGTCCCTTCCAACCCAAACCATTTTATGAAAAAAGAAGATAAGAACTTGTGGAAAAACTAGTAAGAAAGATCTATTAAAGAGACACAGTTGGCTAAACCGTCATTCTTAATTGATACAAACATATTTATTTGACAAAGAGCATTTCACACTCTTGTACCTCTGGGAGGGGCTGCCAATTTACAGCTTACTGGGAAGTTGCTGTGGGAAGGCTGTTGTAGCTGTGTTCAGTATTAGTCACCATCAATTCCATCTGCAAGGGCATCTCATGGCTCCCCGTTCCCATTTTACAGCTTACTGGGAAAGTTATAGCTGTGTTCAGTTTTAGTCACCATCAACCCTGTCTGCAAGGGCACCTCATGGCTCTCCTGCTCCCATCAATTCTACTTCTTCAAAGGTGGAATGACTCCAGACACATTTCCATAGAACTTAGACACCTGGAGATTCACACTTGGCAGCCCACAGCCCAGGACCTTCTCTTGAATGCACAGAAAAATGAGATAAGGAAAAAAGCCTGAAATCTTCTGAGCTGGGTGATCATTACAGGCAGGTGGGAGCTGCTTGTAACTAAATATAGCTTGGAAGGTCTCTGGGCCTGGCAAAGACTGGATCACTAGAGAAAAGCAAATAACTTAGATAAGGGGGAGCTTAGCAAACACGCATATTAACTGGAAACAAGATAATGTTGCACTACTTGTTTTATAGCACATTCTTAATTGCAGTAATCCAAGAGTCTACAAGGGCAAGGCTGCAGGTGCAGTAGGACCACTATAACTTACTTACCATTTTATTTATGAGCCCGAGTTTCCTCCCACTTTCTCTCTTTGCACGTGGATGGAATATGTCTGCAGTCTAGATTTTTTTTTTTTATTATGGTCTTACAGACTGGAGCACAATGAGCCCCATATCTGGAGTCTCCAGGTGCTGCTGTAATACAGATAAATAAATGACTGATAACAATACAGCCAGATAAATAAAATACACTGACCTGATATGAATTACTGCATTAGTTAGGCAGTTTTTGCTCAGTAGCACTTTCTTACTCAGGGTACTAACAAAACCACCAAAACAAAGCAAGAGTATTATTTTTTTCATTACTGTGTGTTAAATTACATTTAGTTTGCATTTAGTTTTCTACCTTTACGAAATCCATTTGGAAACTTTTTGTTTTCTTTACTGAAATCAGTGCTTGTCACACCTGGAATACTGTGTTCAGTTTTGGTCCCTGCTATACAAAAAAAGATGTGGACAGGCTGGAGAGGTTCAGAGAAGGGCCACAAAGATGATCAAAGGACTGTGCAGCCTGACATATAAGGAAAGGCTGAGACAAAAGGGTTGGTTCACCCTTGAGAAAAGGCAGCTTTGGAGGACCTTATAACCATGTTCCAGTACTTAAAGTGTGGCTACTAAGACGATGGAGACTCCCTTTTTACAAGCAGTCAGAAGGAAAAGACAGGGGTAATGGGTACAAGTTACTCTTGGGGAGATTCTGATTGGACACAAGAGGAGAAATTTTCACAGTAACAATCAGCCACTCATTTTTTGCAAGGAGAAGAATCTCTACAGGGAAGTAGGGGATTCCCCAACACTGGACATTTATGAGACTCAGCTGGACAGGCTGCTGGACCATCTTATCTATACCATGCTTTTACCAAGAAAGGTTGGATCAGGTGATCCTTGAAGTTTCCTTCCAACCTGGTACTCTACGATTTTGTGATTGATTCTGCCTAATTTTTTTAAAATATTTGTTGGCTTTTAGTCGCTAATGGTGATCAGGTGATAACACAAGGGTGGCAATGGGGAAAAAAGATACAGTGTTGGATTTACACAGGCAACCCTGAAGGTCGTGTGTCCAGGCAAGACATGTAATCCCATGGGAAATACAGAGCAAAGGTCAGTTCAGCTTAAAAATACCCCTCCCATGTGTGCTGAGTGCTCCTGAGCACCTCACCCTTAAGCACCAAGGTGAGGGGCCAGCAGAGCACCAGAAGGTGACATAAACCACTACGGAAAACACTTGATACTGCACCTGAAACTTGATATTTACTTGCCAGCTACCAGGTAAATCCCACCTCACCCCAACACAATGCCACAGGTTTGGGCAGCACTGCCCACACTGCAGTACCATGATGGAGGGTCTTTTGGCACAGAGAATTTCAGGGCTGAAAGCATTGCAGTGGGCTAGGTTTGTAGGGATGGAGAAAGAAAAAGACAGAGAGAATTTCCTGTCTTTGAAAAGAAGACAGGTGGGGTCATCTAGATCTCCTCTTTGGTTAAATCAAATTTGGGCATACCTGCGATGTATTTTACAGAAATTGCCAAAGGTAAAGGTGGACAGTCTTTTAAATGTCTGACACCTATTTATGTACATTTCTCATGGTTTCAAACCCACAATAAATAAAGGAGAAAATATTATTACCTACTTTTATGGTTCTTCTTCTTGTTTTTCCTGGCGCTTCCACAGATTCTAACATAAATTTCAACCTTTGTTTTAGAAACAAGGCACTATTTCTCATGGTTAGAGAAAAAAAGATTAAAAAACTTAACCCTGAAGTCAAAATGCAGAAGCCACGCCACAGAAAACTGGTATTTATCTTCATTTCGCAGTTCATTTTTTAAGTCTATCCTCTGATTTGGAGAGCTGATACAATATTTTCAGTGTCCTGGCATGTCAAGAGTGGTATATGAGGTCCACAGGGAAGCAAAGCACTAAGCACACTGGAATTCTATGGCAATGATGTGTCTGCCCCAGAAAACAGAGGAAGATTTTAGAAAGAAAATAATATCACAGAGTGGATAAATAAGTATTGTGTGAGTGCTTTGCCTTGCTTCTGTCTTTGGCAGCTCATGAGGTAATAGCTTTTCTATACAGATGAGTGTTCTCAAAGTTCAGGAAAACTCAGGCAATTGAGTAGAACAACTCAGCACAAGTGTTCAGCATGCGTTAATTCTTTAACTCTCTTTCTCCCCTAAGGTACATTTGGGATGACGGTACAAGCACCATAAGATTAGTTTATAATTTTTATCATTACTGATACTGCAATTTATGTGGTCATTAGTGTATATAGAGAAATACTAAAAATTAGCAGGAATTAAAGATATTGTGTATTTTATATCTAAATAACCTTCAATTTTCATTTTAATAATTACTCAAAGCAGAGTACTCTATGTGTACCCTGCTGCAGCAGGTCCTGGCCTGAGGCTGAAGGACACCTGCTCACTCCAGCAACTGGTGGCCATCCTGAAGTCCCTGTGAATATTATTGCCTTCTGCCGTGGGTGACAGTGGTTTACCCCATGTCTTGGGTTACAATGAAAAGGTGTAACCAAAAGTATTACCATCTTCATAAGATGTAAAACAGGTGGGGCAGTGCTCTTTATCTTCCCCGTGAGTCAGCCCTGATAACTCCCTCTGGGGGCTATCTCCGCTAAGGGGCCATCAAGGTCCCACAGCATGACTCATAGAATTACATCATCCTATTGCCCAGGGGGAGGAACCAGACATTCCTACCGGTATATCATCTGAGACTTGGAACACCACGGGGGCACTGCCACTGGATTCACAGAGGACAAGTGTTGCTGTCCTATAG
>VXAD01005737.1:0-27585 GCA_013399195.1 Dicrurus megarhynchus
GGGGCCGCAGCGCGCCCGGCCGCTGCCCGCGGGGCCGGAGCGACGAGAGGGGAGCGGGCCGCCCAAGCCGCGTCCGCCCCGCCGGGGTGAGCGGAGGGGCCCGGAGCTCAGGGCAGGCTGTCACAGCCCTCTAATGTCGCCCGCAGCCTGGCGAGACGGAGCGCTGTAAACCCGAGCCGTGTCAATTGTTAACAGGGGCAATAACTTAAAATTCATTAAAGAACACCTTTGGGTAACATTACTGCTAATTATTTAATTGCAAGAATCCCTATGGGGAAAATTATGCTAATTATAAAGTAATAAAACCACTTGTTCTAAAGCACTTAATTCAGCAAAATTTAGTCTTTTCACCAGAACATTTCGTATGTTATTTGATGGAAGAAACAACAAACGTAGCTGTGTGCTCATCCTGCCTGTGGCTCACAGCCCAAAGGAGCTGTCGCTGGTAGTGTGTTTGTGCTGGCAGGTTGCACGCAGGGCTCTTGTCCTCCTTGCTGAAGGGACGAGCACAGTGGCCACCAAAACTGGGGCAGAATTCACTGTGCAAAAAAGCATTTTTATAACAGTGATAATGCAGATCAATACAAACATTGTGTTTCCCAGTCTTTATCGAGCACAATCAATGTGAAAGCGATTCTGTTACCTGTCAGGTACATTGTAGATGAGCTAAGCTTTGGGAGGTGGCCTTTCCCAACCAAGCTCTCTCCACTTACAGCACTCTGCCCTATGGAGATGTTTCAGCAGCATACTTTTTTCTAGATATGCTCAAGAGCCACTCAGGTGACCCCTTTACTTGCCCTTACAAGCTGGGAGGTTGAATGGCGTTCCCATTAAAAAATAAAAGTTCTGCTGTGCTCCCCAGCTCTTTAGGAGGACACAAATTCTGTGTCTTTGTGTTCTGAGCACTGCCCCCATTCACTCTGCCTGTCCATCACTGAGCAACTGTACTCTGCATGTCAAAGCTGCCAAACATCTTTCTGTGATTTGTAAATATTGGCATAAACCTTCTGTTACCAAGTTCTTGAACCCGGCTTGGCGGAGGGTAGCTTTGGAGTGTGCAATTTGCCGATTTTTTCATTGCAGGAAATCAGCTTCAACAGCCCCATTTCCATTCTGCACATACGCCACGTCTCGGAGAAGCACAACTGATGCTGTACATGGTCACTGCAGATTTTTCTTTCCCCAAATCTGTGTCATCTCTCTCCCTGCATACAAGCATATCATCCCACCCACCCCACAACGTGCATTCCTTTCACCCAGTCGTCCTAGTGTGGAGTTTGTGACTACAAACATGAGCAAAACCAGAAAATGATCTCTCTTGATTCACAAACTTTTGTTCTTGAAAGAGAGGACTGTGAGGCTTAACTGTAAACATTTCTGCAAGCAGTTCTTCTTGAAGCGAGTCAGGAGTTCAAATGCAGCCAACAATGCGATTTTTGATGCTTTTAAAATCAACATCATTTGGTTTAGCTCTGATATTGCTTTGCTCGGGAGGTAATTGCAAGGGGTGAAAGTAACAGTATGTGCTTCCTACCGATGCAAATGCAGCTGCTGATAACTGCAAATGAAATAATAGGTTAATTGAAATAAGCAGGGGAAGAAGAAAGCAGCTTCAAAAACACGTAGCAGAAATGTGGTTGAGAAGAAAGTGTCTTTATATTTTAGAATACAGGGGGATTTTTTGGCTGTTGCTTTTTTGTACTGAGAAAATGAAAATTCTTCAAGTCCATGCATGAATAAACAAGTACAGCTGGGCAGCCTAATACATAATTTATACTGATCAGTCACTGCAGATTTAACTGAATAAAGCCAAAATGAACACTAATTGTTTTGACAAACTAAAATAGTGTATATGGTGGTTTATTGTGAAGCTTGCTGGTTACTGTCCATATCTCAGTGGCTATTTTCAGGACTGATTTCTACATGAGAGGCAGAAACATATTAGGACAATATTAAGATTAGTATCTTGTTGAAGATAAAGCATTTTAATTGCTTGACATACAAGCAGAAAATAGAAAGAACTGTCTTCAGGACAGAGGGGAGAACGGGCACAGTGAACTGTGGGACGAGAGCTGATTTAGGGGGTGAGGTATTGCTGCGGTAACGGGTGGTACCTTGTCGGCTGAAGGCTAAATCTGAAAGTAGCATTTTGGTTTTGTCACATTTGAAATACATCAGGAATAAATTTGCCTTTGGATACTTGTCTTCTCAAAGGGGACATCCAAAAAGTTGTCAGTGAATTTCCGGAGAGTTATGTATGTAGGCTCATTAATCTAAGAAGCTACACAGTTTTGCTCTGGCTTTGGTACATGCAAAGAAATACATCGGTGGGCCTTTGCTTTGCTTCTCCAAACTCTTTCATTGAGATGGATAGCTAAATGAGAACAATTTAAGATATCGTTTGAAAATTAAGTAAGAGGCAGACAAAGGTAATAATATTTGTGGGGATCCCTAAGCACCACTTCTGCATGGGCTCCTTCTTGTGATGCTGAGCTGCTTCTTCCTAACAGTCCTCTGCAGTGGCCTCCCCCTGCCACCTTGCCCTCCTGCCTCTTCTCCAAGGACTGGCAGCTCCACTTGGCTCCCAGCATCACTTACATAATGATTGATGAGTTTGCTGAATCGCAGATCATCACCGTGTTTGCTGCAATTAAGTTTTGGGATATGGCTGTAAAACTGACAGTTGGGCTTGAGTGTTACTGGAGTAGGAGGATGGTTGGACCCAGGGCTTTATTCTGGACCATTCTGAGCCCAGAGGCAGCCAAGTGGGTGGAAGCTGGACATGAATCTTTCCCAGGCCCTGCAGTGGTGTTTTCCTTGGATCTGGGGCCATCCATAACTTGTGATCACCCCAACTTGTGAAAACATACTTTGGTGATGAGAAAATACTTCCTTTGTAAGAGCGCTGTGCATCAGGGTAGTTGAGCACTTCTGTACTAACTTTCTTCAGGTTATCTGTAGGTTATTCTATAAAGTGTGAGTTCATCTGGTGAAGATACATCTGCACAAAACTTGTGAGAACTTCACCTCTGAGAACTTGTTTGTGCCTTGCTGAGATATGCCAGGAGACTTAGGGCAGCTCCCATTCAGTCTGACCCTTCTGTGGATTCAGTTTCCAGTAAAATAAATAAACAAATAAATTAATAAATAGTTTTTGTTGTTTGTTTGTTGTTTTTTTTTTTTTTTTTGTTTTGGTTTTTTTTTTTTTTTTGTGACAGAGCCATTGCTGGTCTGACACATCATGAGCAGGGTTCACCATTAACCACCCAGCTGTGCCTGTACTTTCATGGCCTTTGCATTAGCTCATGTGCAGTTGGTGTGAAGGAGTCGTGGCTGCTAAGCTGAAGGTTTTTAATTTAGCATCACCTTAGGTATAGTTTGTCATTTTTGTTCTGTGGCAGTGAATGACAGTTTTATTCCATTACCTAGTCTGCTTGCTGTAATTTCCAGGGTTTATTTTAAAATTAGTACGCTGGCTATATGCAACTGTGCCTTCTCTTCCAAGAAGTTCATTTTCTTCACCAACTTCTGTGTGCCATTAAACATGAATATCAGAACTGCTTCCTCATTTACTTTCATTTGTAATTTATAAAACCCCAGTTTGTTGTTCTAGTGTTTGTTGTACATTAGAAACACAGAGAGCTTATAACTTGTTCCAAACCCAGAAAGTCCTTTACCCAAGACAGTCCCACCCCATCAAATCAGTTGGCCTTGAGCCTCTTCCTTAGTTAATGTCTGAGTAAAGAAAGGGCTCAGCCGGACTCCCCCTCCAAATCCTGTCTGAATGAACTCCATTTTGCATTTGTAGAAATCAGTGCAGAACAGGACCCTCTGGGTAGTTCACTGAGGACTCTTCTGCCAGTCTCCCTCACATACTTCAGGTTTTTCTCTGGTCTTTCAGTGGTGTTTCAGGCTGTGCTGGGGGCTGGGGGGCATTGGGGAGGAGCGGCTCCGGCAGTGGGCCATCTGCAGCCCTCTACTCTGGGGAAGCTGGGACCACTTGCAATTTCACACACAGGCAGCACTAATCTACAATAAATCTTATGAAATCAATAAAAATATGGAAAGTATATCATTTTTAAAGAAAAAACACATGAGATAGCTATTAAGGGCACAGCCATTCTAATACCTGTGTCTGGTTGAAACTGCAATTAAAAACATTCCAATAATAAATCTACTTTCAGTCTCGTTTAATGCTTTTAACTTGCTTGAAAGTTCAAGCTGGTATCCCAAAAATGTGCCAGGACTTTCACAATGTATTTTATAGACTCATAAATAAATATGGCAATTAATCTAAGCTATATTTCTTTCATATTTGATGACAATTTATTATGACACTCACTCATTCAGTGCACAAAAACTCTAATGCACTTAAAATCGGATTTCAAACCAAACGTTTTATGGGAAAATATAGTATTGATCATCCATTTAAAGATATCATGTGATGATTCATAACCTGCTATAAAAAAGGATCTTATGAGGACACGCAGAATGAGTTTTGTGGACCATTCTCACCACAAAATCCAACAAGATCTGTAGTTCTCAGTGATGTTTTATATTTCTGTTTGGAGTCTTCGCCTATAGTGTTTTGGTGGTTTATGATAAATAGCAACTTTAAGATAAAACATTTTTCATATTTAAGTTAAATGAAATAAATAGTGTTTAATTTGTTAAACATATAGTGTTATATGCCCTTTTCTACTGTCCATTTACACAAATTCATGCACAAAGTTTGTTCCTTTCAAGGGTAATTTCCACAATTTTGTTTATATTCCTTGGGCTATTTGTGCAATACACATCTGCTGCTGTGTCCTTTAATAAAAACGTGACCCAGGAGTCACATGGCTTCACATGCTGCTCATTGCTGGTGGTGTGATGCACCCTGTGCAGCTCTGAAAGCTGCAGTGGCTTGGTCTCTGACGTGCCAGCAGCAGTGATCTGCAGTCAGCTGTCCCAGCCCTGTGGGGCATTACTGGAACTGTTTTCAAAGCTGAAAAACTCCAGACGATACATCCTGAAAATTCAGGCTGCTGGGGTGATTTATGTGAACTTGGGATCTGGTGGAGAAGGAAGGAAGGGCTTGCAGCATGCTGTATGCTGCGTGTGGGTTCACACCCAGGCTTCTCCAGTCCTTCAACATCAACTTGCAGACACTTTTCCATGGAAATGCTGGCTTGCTTTGCCCTGTGTGTGGATCAGCTCTCGGAGCCCGTCTGGGGCCGGTGCGCAGCCACGTGGGCGATGGGCATCATTTCCGTGCAGAGGGAGAAGGGGATCAGAAATGGCAAATATCTTCTTCTGTCTTTGTAAATAATTAGTGCCTGCATTTGTGCACTTGAGTGGTCTCTCCTTGCTCCTGACCGCCTGCCCACTGCCCGTGGGGTGGCTCTGGGCCGCAGTGGGTGAGCAGGGCAGCCCCTGCTGCAGCCCAGCCTCACCTGGAACAGAGGTTGTGCAAGTACCCGATTTCTCATCTCATTCTCTGGGATTCTTAACATGATGATGTCTTCCAGTTTGAGCAGCCCATAGTTGTTGCCAGCCTAACTATTTTCTGGATATCTTTCCTTAATGCCATAGGTTTTGAGTGGTGGCACCAATGCTTGGAGAGACAGCAGAAGGAAATAAGTAGTGAAGGCTAAAGCACGTGGTTAAAGAAGAGTCTCATTTATAAATCAATTTTAATAACATATTTAAAAGCTCTCACATTTGCCTTTAATGTGTTTCCATTTCCCCCTTGGTCATTAATATTTAAAATATTTTTCTTTACTGATCTTTTTTTCTATTGTGTCCTTTCTAACTTCCCTTTCTCTCTTTAATCTGTAATGAGTGAGTTTTTGAAAAATGCATAATCCATGAGAAATCCAGATAATTTGATACAGGAAAAACCTTCAATCCCTTGAAAGAAATTTCAGAGGAGTTGAGTAATAGTTTAAAAGTTATTCCAAACAGTTTAACTCATAAAAGGGTGTATGTTTTCACTGATAGACTTTCACAATGAGAAGGCACCATTATTTCTAATAGGAAGTAATAATCAGCAATGAACTTTTTTAAAAAAAGATAAACTGTTTTTGAAAAAAGTTAAAACCAAACTGTGGATAACATTTTTCAGGAAGCCAGTTGTGGGGTGATTTCATTCCATGAGTAATTTAGGGGCGTGAGATTGGCTGGAAGTTCATTCAGCTTGTATGCCAGGGGCCTACTCTACTTTTGAATATGGAATTTTGGGTACATGGGTTCCATGGTGGTACCCATTTTTAAGGTAAAGATTGTCACTTCACATGTCCTGTAAGAGAAAGAAAAGGAAAGAACTGAAGGAGGAGGGTCAGTGACCAGTCTCCTAGTTGGGTAAAAAGCTCAGACATATGCTTTGAAGGATTCATCACATATTATAAATAATGGGGATTTTATAAATGATGTCAAAATGCAGCTCTGGTGTGGGTGATTGCAGCCACAGGTAGGTCTGAGTGCCAGCCCTGCTTCCCCACGGTTTAACTGGGGATTGCTCAGGGGTGAGAGTATTTGCAGCTCCACTTTAGGACAGGGAAGAACCACACCTGTGAGGTCTTGGTTAAGTAGATTTGTTACACCTGGAGCAGGAGGGAGGAGCTGGGCTGTGGTTTGGGATGAAGAGTGGCTGGAAGTAGAAGCATGAGGCACATGGCTGCAGGGCTGGGTCTGCTCGAGGTGGGTGAAAAGTGTGGTGGTGTCCCCATTGTGCTCATGTCTTCCAGCTGCACTTGTGCTGGTTCTGGGGAGTGCCCTGGGAGCGGCAGCGCTTCCCAAGGGCCTTCCTGGGTATGGGGAGAGAGGGGTGGGCAAAGAGGGGAGGGGGTTTCCTGAGGCTGAAGGTACCTCTGTCCTTGGTCTAGGCACACAGCAGCCTGTAGCTGGAGTAGCATATCATCTTGAAGGAGATACAGGAGCTAAATTTAATGTGTTGTAAGTTCTCTAGAGACTATGGGGAAACCTCCAGAAAATAATTCATTTATGTATCATGGGGAGGCTCTATGGACAATGAAATGACATGCTTTATTGTGGAACAGAATAATGACTGCTCATCGGAGCTACTGGAAAGGATTTTAGACACTTAACATTGGTTTGGTTTTCTAATTTTAATTTTATTACTTTAGTCTTTAATTTACTGTGTCTAGGAAGAGCTTATCCTGTTCTTGGCTTGTGCTGGGTTTTATGTTTTATATATAATATATACATGGATATTATTCTCAGTCCATTATTCATCTATGAATTCTTCATGATTTGTGAATGGGCAATGAAGCAAAGAATACTAAAATGTAACAAAGATAGAATGGGGATCTGCAATGTTTATTATTTTCAAGGAAGAGTTTAATATGATGTTGTGTGATGTTTTCATATCTGCCCAGGCAGTGCTATAGCTCCCATGGCTATTTTGTATTTTGTTTTGTCTTCTTATCTTTGTAAAACTTGTACTGGTCTTTGGCTTTAGCACCAAAGGTCTGTAATGGTGGAGGAGATATTTGTGTATCTTTCTTTCTCTGGCTGCTGTTGAGAGTGAAAGGTGAATTAGTTGTATCAACTACTGATAGAGTGAGTGGTGGGTCTGCCTGGGCACCAGGCTGGGGGCAGTGGGGTGACCCTGGGAGGGGCTGCTTCTCCAAAGCTTCAATTGCGCGTCACAGCACAGGCTCCTGAGGGCTGAACCCTAAAAGGTGGATAAAGATTTGTTCCTCATGCATCACCTCCCAGTGCCTCTTTGATTATGCAGAGCTAGCAAAAGCCTGAGCAAATGTGCAGTGGGCAGTCAGCAGTGTTGGAATAGCCTTATTATGAGGTCCTGGCTTGCTTGTGCTCCTCATTGTTTCTGTGCCTTTTATCACTCAGTAAAAGTATTGCCCCGTAGATTGTTTTACCTGTACTCGTCTGTTGAGCTTAAATATTTACCCAACCTCCTCCTGCTGGTTGTAGCCTGTTATGGGGTTAGACTGTGGAAACAGCTGATTGCCTCCCTTGTGTGCTGTGCTGGGAAGGGATGGAGCAGGCAGGGCTACACAGAGGCCTGCAAAGGGCCCTGGGCATTGCAGCTGTGGGCACAGGTGGGAAACAGCCTAATTCCATCCGCCCCAGCTCTCTGGCCAGGTGGCTCCTGTTTGCAGGATAGTGTGTGTTGCTCTCGCAGGATCCAGTTTGGGGCTGGGTAGCACCATGACTGCAGTGGCTGCCTTTTGTTGTCATTTCTGTGCCTTTGTTTTGGTTATATGTGCCAAATAAGCCCTGGACAGTAGCAAGTGAAGTTAAACTTTTGAAAAAAACACAATAGAAAGAAAACAATATGAATAATGTCATGTTTAGTGTCAGATTAATTCCTTTATGAATGGCTAAATGCCACATGTAGACTGTACACAGTCAGTCTAGTATTAATAGAAATATGTGCAGAATCAGTATTCAAAGCTAGTAAAAACCCATGTTGTTTGTAGACACAGTGAGTGAACTCCATGGGGAATGGTTCAAACTGGTGTGGGAAGAATATTCTTGCTCTACCCAAGGATGGTTTTTTTTTTTAAGATAGCATCAGTGTAGTCTGCATTTGTACTCCTTTTTGCCATTAATTTGCCCCATATTTGTCCTAATCTACTCTGTGTGGCAAAGTGATGAAGTGCAGCTGTTTTATCGGAGCTTAGAAAACGAGGGGTAACAATGAGAGACATCTGGCAGATCTTTGACATTAAAGAAATGCAGAAAACTTAAACCCCAGTATCCCTCATATGCCAGACTTGGTCACCAATGCCCAGAGTTACACTTGTGTGTTCCTGGAGCCCCAGCAGTGGCAATCCCTTGGCTCTGCCGTGGGTGGGGAGCAGCCAGGCCTAGGGCACCGTGCAGGGAACAGCACAGCTGACTGTGGTTTGCAGCAGTGAGGGGCATTGTTAGGTCAATTTAAGACCAGAGCCTTCAAGTCAGTGTAATTATGCAAGTGTTGCCCTTGCTATTACCACTTTTGCCCTGATAGCTTCAGTGTATATTTTACAAATGAAGTCACTGTCAGGTTTCATTATGCTGTTTACTGACCCACTGCTTTGGAGATGCTGTTCTTGCTCTCGGGTTCTGGCCATTCCTGCCCCAAACTGAGTGACACAACCCAGCAGAGACCCATCTCTACTGGTTTTTGATGTGAGGACTTTGAAGAGTTCTGTTGGTGTTTGATACAAGTTGTGACTGCTTCTAAATACTTTTTTTTTCCTCGTCTCTGGAGTGCTTCCCTGCAAATGTTACCTGCTCTCACTAAACTCCAGTCAGTCTAATTTGTTTTCAGTCTTCAAGAAAGGTGTTGGTACATTTAATTATTAAACTAGAAAACAAGGAGTGCTTTGAGACAGGTAGAGGGGAGCAGACTGGGATCCACTGGTTTAGCATTAGCCTAAAACTGCTTCTGTTAATGGAAGGCTGTACCATTAACTTGGGGGTGGAATGTGTAGCTATTAAACAGAGCTGGTAAAATCTCTGGGGTTCTCAGGCAGTGCAGTGAAAGAGCCCTCTTGGAGGAAGACCAGCAAAAGAATGACCAAAACTTCAGTCCTTGCATGATGAGACTTATCAATATGTAACAAATATAAAATTACTCAACAGTATTGGCTTCTGCCTTCCCAGGGCTGGCTGCTCTCTGCTGTGTGGGTCTGAGTGATGTGCTCTTCATAATGAGTTGCTTTCCTCTGGTTTGGGCCTTTGCTCTTCTCTTCAGCTTAGTAGAACTGAATCTATTTCTGCTGACTCTGGTAGTGTAGTAAGAAGTGTCAAGCTTTGTCTCATAGGTGAGTTTGGCACAGTAGAACGTGTCCAGGGCTGCAGTGCCCTCACTGAGTTCAAGTATTGCAATTTTAATTTTAATCCTGTAACCGTCTCTGTGCGTACTCAACATCAGCTTGACTTGGGTGTGCTTGCTACTGGATTTTAACAAGAGCTAATCAGTTTAAATGCACCTGCTGTTGTTTTTTGCATCAGTTCAATGAGGTCAATTTAAAATTGAATTCCTAAAGCTATTGCAGGGCTTCACATATTGTCAGGTTAAATAATTATTGAAGGCCAACTTAGTAACAATCTTTAATAACTGTTTACATCACAATGTCTTCATGGCTACGTCAGTGCCTGAGGACTTCAGGAGCCCCCATTTGAGTTTGTAAATCATAAGGGAAAATGAATAAAAGCAGAGAGTGATGTGAGTAACAATCCCTTTCATGAATCCAGGCCGTTGTTGAAAGCACATCAAGCTGTTGGTAGATAAATATTTTTCTGGAGTCAAGAACAGAGAAACATGTGACATTTCAATTACCACTGTTCATATTTAAATGTAAATAAGTGGCTTCTTTACTCTATAATTCAACAAACCTTATAATTATGATCTTATGATATTTTCATAGCACTTGCAGAAACATATGGCACTTCAATAAGCAAACAAGGCAAGAAATGGGATTAAGGATTTCTATGATGTTTGTTTGTGTCTTTGTGGCTGTGTTTTAACCTCTTTGTTTAAAATACCTCATTTCTTAATTTAGCAGTTTATATAATAGGAATGAATTTACATGAAACAAAACCAAGCCTTGTGGTTTGGTTACTGCTTATGTCCTTAATCTGTTATAGGAGTTTTCTGCTGAAAAAAACCCCACAACTCCCAAGCAGCTCAATAGTGGTTAGAAGTATTGCCAAAGCTAAATGATCATTAAGGACTGCATGGGTCAGTGCCTTATTAATGTAAATTATTTTAGCTCCTGCAAATCCTTCTGTTCAGAACACCATGCTGAGAGAGTTTCAGACTATGGTCTGTGCAAAGGCTATAAAATATTGATTTGACTTGTAATGTTTCTTGATATCTATGACTCAATTCACAAGACCTGTGCAATATCAAGGCTTGAACTGGAGGGATCACTCAGCCCTGACCTGATTCAGTAAAATGCCTCTTAACTGAATTTTAATAGTAATATACAGTAAGGCGCTTAGCAGCTTGTGAGCTTCCTGATCAATATGGAAAGTGTAATATTATACCAAGACTTTGTTTATAATCTCCTTCCCCAGCCTGTGAGCCCTCTTCTCCTTTATGTGCAAGCTATTGTTCTCAATATACAGAGAAGGGAAATGAAGCTGTGAACTCCTTAGGCACAAGCTGTGTTGCAGTGTGTGTCTGTACAGCACCATGGTATTTTCTGCTGGCCTCCCAGGAAGGCACCACTGGATCTGCTGGAGATGGCCATTGCTTGGAACTATCTTGAAGTGTGTGTGGTGTTTCCTGCCTGTGTCACTGCATGCAGCCCTTGCTTTAGTGGGGGAATGCCAGAGCCAGCTGGAATGTGGTGGGAAGTGAGGTGGACTGAAAATCCACACTCCAGTTTGCAGAGGTGGCTGCTGACTTTTTTGCCAGGTGAAAATCAGTAATGGCTTGCTCTGTGCCATAGTGTCCATAGTGGACCTCAGAAAAATAGGTGTTGGCTTTTGCAGCAGCAGAGCTGTAGGAACCCCATCCTGCTGCAACACTGCCCCCTCACATTTAACGAAATTGTGTGTTTTCCTTAAATGCTGCTGGGTGATATTTCAAAACAGCAGGACTGGGGAAGGGTGTGCTCCCTTGGTCACTAGAGTGTGTTTTCAGGCTTCTGAGATACTTGAGGAGGTTTGTTTTTCTGATCACAGAAGTACTTCCTGAACTTTCAGGGTTTCTTAACTCTGCTCAATTTGGTTTCTGATAAGCAAAGAAATGGTAATTCAACTCAGTTGTGATTTAAATAAATAAAAGGACACGGAGGAAATCAAACTGTACCTTAAAAGGGAGTGCAACTACAATGAGATGTATATCACACAGTCTAAATGACTGGGATGGTGTAATAAAATATTCACAGAGCCTCTTGAAGTACATGTTCTATAATATGCATTTTAAAATAATGTTGGGTGTTATTGGCTGAAAGCAATTTATCATTCACAGTGGATTTTAGATGTACGTAGGCTCTTACACTGAGCTAATGATCAGCTTATTCCTTTTATACTCTGTGTTTTGCAATATTCTCCAGAATTAAATTAACAGTGCTATTTGAAACTGGAAGCCAGTTCATGTCTATGTGGCTCTTGGTTGTTTGGGTTTTTTTGGTTTTTTTTTGGTTGGGGGAGGAGGGAGGCATGAGAGCTGAGGCTCTGAATGGGTCATTTCCTGCAAAGCAGAGCACTCTTATTCTGGAGCACCGGCTCAAGGAAACTGGCTTTGCAGTTGCTGCTGTTCGTGTCAAGGCAAGTGTTGTACACAATATATGAAGTGTAGCGTAAATAATTTAACTAGCTTTTGAACATGGAAATAGCAACATGATAAAGTAGCAAAACATAACAGGTTTCCAGCCAAACACATCACTGATTAGTTAGCCTAGCTAAAACAAACAGATTTTTTTTTTTTTTTTCCCTCAAGTGAAACTGATTTAAATGCAAGGGAAAGGCTGCAGAAAGTCCTGTTTGCAGATTAACAGCACCCTGGTTATTTGCAGCTGCAATAACTTCTCAAAGGACAGCTGAGCTGGGACTGTGCACTTGGGTTACAGTTGTGTGTGTGAGGAGGGAGGGCTGCTGGCATCTCTGGCAATGTCTGTTTGACCAAGGTGTGATGTTTCAGCACGGTGATTGCACAAGTCAGAGGTCTTGGAAGCTCCCAGGCAGACTTTCAGCTGGAATTGTCACACTGACCTTGAGGCACTCCAGATCTGCTCATTCACCTGCAAAATTTAAGGATAATATTTTTTTCCCAAAATGCACAGAAGTAATTTTATATCTCAGCCAACTCATCTTGCCCCAGATGCAGGGGTTGTTTGTGCTATAGGCTCTCTGTAGTCTATACTTCTATTTCCAATAGCATGCAGACAGTCAAATTTTAAAAGTCATGGTACTGTCAGATCAGTTATTTTCTTAAACTAAAATCTAGTTTCTGACTAAACCTGCAGGACTGACAGTTGTGTTTGTGTCTGCCTGAGTGGGGAGGCTGATGACAGCACATGTGCAGAAATGCTGTGCTTCTTTTCTGAGCTGGAAGGGCAAGGGGCAGCCCTTGCAGAGTGGGGCTCTACTGGAGAGCTCTTGCTTGAATTGTTTTGTATTATCCTAAAAAAGCCTTAGGCACGAGATTCTCTTCTTGGCATCTTATGTTAGGCATCAGCAGCAGTATGCACGGGAGGCAAATTTACTATTGGAACTATCAATAAAACATAATTTGTCTGTTAAATTAGTAATTGTGAGAAAAGCTCCCAAGGTTTTTATCCCCGTTTTTTTCTCTTTCAATTATTACAAGGCCAGTTTTAAGTCTTGCTGCAGGTGGAAATGTGCCCTCATAAGACTTGTTGATGCTTCAAAATCTGCAGGGTACCTGGGGGCCTTATCGTTGGCCAATGGTGTCGAGGGAGGTCTGAACTAAAACCTAATAATGATTAAGTTAAATGGTTTCAAGTACTATTTTGGGCTTGTTTTGTGGCAGATGCCCTTTGGGGCAGGGGAATGCAGCTGAGGAGCAGTGACTGTCAGGGATTCGGGAGGTACAAAAGTGGGAAGTGAGGATGTTTTCATCTCTCTTTTTTGTTCACTGTTATGATGATAGAAGTGGGAACAGCTTTGTGCTGTGCTGGCTTATGCAATTCTGTGATTTAAGGCTGAAACTCCTTTATTACAAAGCTCATTTTCAATGTGATTTCTTTTTTCTTTGGGGGGAAAAAAAGTCATAACTTTTTTTTCTTTTTGAAACAGCATCTTCTGGGCCATTGGTTAAGAATTGGGGAGAGTTTTAAAAATGATGATATGTTAAAAATAGTTTCTGGGTTTTTTTAAGTTTATTTTAATACTCTGGGGCTTATTTTTAACTCCTGGAAGGCTTGGCCTAGAGACTTGATTTGTTTTGTTTGGCTCGGCTTGCTGAGAATAAGGATGTCTGGGTGTACTTTGGAGGGAAATATGAGAATTAAAGACCTGTTTTGGTGCGTAAAAATTATTGTTTGTAATTTAAATGGTTAGAAATGGAAATAGGGTTGCTTCTGGCTCAGTTTTCTGGAGAAAAATGAGCTGAGGGAAAAGGAAGTGTGTGGGAGAGGCACCTGGGAAAGAAAATGAGGCATGTAAGGGCTGTAGAAGGTGATTCAGGAGTGGCATGATTGAAACATGGACCTTGGGAAGCTGTAAGGGTGGTGTGTTACCCTCCCCTTCGTATAAGCACTGTTTGATTAAATTCTCTTTGTTGAAACTCGTGGATATAAGCACAGCAGAAGGGAGCAGCCCAGCAGTGAGTGGGCCTGCTCATCTCTCGCTGTCACACCTCAGGCCTGGCTCAGCAGGGAGGGTCTTTGGAATGCTGCTGCTGTCAGTGACCTCCTGGCACTGCTGAAAGCCTCAGGGTGCAGGTTTGCATGGTGCCTTCGGACTCGGTACTTGCCAGAATGGGTTTGTGGCAGCGTGAGATGTTGGTGCCTCACTCTGCTGACATCCAGCATGGCCCCCAGCTCTGGGTGTGGTTATTTTGGAATGCACTGGATGTCTCATAGGTTGCAGCAGTTAGACTGCCATAAACCTTTTGAGGAAACTATTGCTTCTCAACAGCAGTTTTTGGATGACTGGAAGAGTAAAAGTACATTATTCCATGATGATTCCAAGTCTAATCAGATGCACATCTTCAGTAGCAGATGTATTTGTTGCAGGTGCATTTTTCTCATGTTATCCTCTGTCATACAATGCATTGGAAACACTGAGAAGAGAATGGCTCTTGGATTTCTTTACACTGCCATAGGTACTGGGAAAGGATTGTGGTTTTAGTGGAATTTAAAGTTAGTGAGACGGGTGACTGTTGAAACCACCAAAGGGATGCAGAGTGACCCCACCAAAATGGAGTTGCTCCTGCAGTTTGGCAGTTCCCCCATGTACCACGTGCCCCATGTCAGGTTCAGGCAGACCTTGGCTTGTTGGCTGCACTGTTTGCAGCAGCTTTCAGTGGCAATGAGAATGAGCAGCTCACCCAGTACTCAGCTCACCTACCTCTTGCCTCACCAGCATGAGCTTGTTATAACTAGTCCCACAAGACTTAGCCAATATTGGGTTGACTTTCTGCTACAGAGGAAACTTCAGGCATCACATTGATTTGGCCCAATATATTATATGTGTATTTATTTGCCAGCAAAGACATACAGAAATGGTAGTGCTCTGTTTTAATACAAACTCAGCTGTTTGCTGATCAGCAATGACTATTTAAATTGACCAATCTACCTCACCCTGGCTGGAGATCAAGGGATCAGCACTTAATTTCATTCCTTGAATAAAGATTTTTTTATATATATTTATATATATATCTCCACATGGAAATATCAGAACATGAAAGGTTAAATCAATATGGAGTTTTACATTGCTTAAAGGGCATTTGCATCAAAGCAGCCATGAATGCAATTCACTTGTTTAATGAATTTTTTATGCTTATTTAATGAATTTCACAAAGGTGTTTTTCATAAAATGGATAAGGACTTCCAGTTTTATGAAATAATAAAAATGGAACTGAAGTTATGAAATGAGCAATCTCATTAGTTAGGCATGATATATTCATATGAAAGTGTACATGTTTCTGAATTATTGCAAGCAGCTCTATTGCTTGAACTGTAACTCATTATAATAGTATTGCAAATATGCCTTTAGTTAAGATATCAGAAAGTGACAGAAATTAGATTTTGATTGTTAATAATGATTTAATTAATACTTATTGTATTTAGCATACTATGCATATGTCTTTCTTTTGAAAATGTATGCTTGTATTCTTCATTGATAGTTAGTGAGATGCAGCACTATTCCTATCCCCTTTTCCCTAGAATTCTGGCTTAATTTTGTGTTTGAGAAGCTTTATTCTGTTTCATTATCCTGATGAACAGAGGAAAATATGATGATGGTCTGCCAATACTACGAACGTGCCTTATTTTGCACCATGGGATTCTGTGATCTAATGTACTGTTGGAACTGCATCATCTTGCTGAAAAATTCTCCCAACTTGAGGGCACTTCGGGAGTGAAAGGAGGATTATGAGCATTGCTTGCTTAAATAACTTGTCTGATTGACTGTACACTGCAGTGCTTCTGCTGGTGGGATTTCATTATCTGTTCCAGCAGAAACTGCAGCAAGGCTGCTGCTTGCCCTCCAGTTTGGACAGGACAGATGGATACAGTAATTCTGTCTTATTAAGTTGTGTTTGAAATCTGTCCTGATTTTGAGCATGTGGTTTTACCTTTAAGGTCAGTGGGAGTGTTCATGGGCAACTACAAGCTTGGGCCAGAGAGTTGCTATGTGCTGAGTGATTGCTGTCCACTTTGGTGTGTCTCCAGGATTGCTGGCCCCTGGGTACCACCACACCAGTTAGGAAATGTGCCCCAGCTTCACTCCTCAGCCTGAATATTTGCATTGTGCTAGGTATAAATGATTTCCAAGAATGTTTCCTTTATCCCTTCCCTCTCCTGCTTTGGCTGTTGCAGCCAAGCTTTCCCTTTCCTTTCTGCCATTTTGGAATGACTTACAAGTGCCTTATCCAAAACAGGCTTTACAACATGGTATAAACAGAGTATTGTAATTACACGCAGTGAAGCAGCTCCAAGTGGAGTAAAGGAATCCCACTGCCCAGCCCTGCTGGTTTACAGCCCTCATGCTCTGCCAAGGCAACAGGCAAAAATATTGCAGTAATAAGAGATAAAGTGGGACTTTCAAAATTAATGTTCTTGCCTTATTAGGCATCCTTTGTGCTATGCTCCAAGTAATCTTGTTAAATACGTGCATTAGGACACAACAAGGCAGGGCAAGATGGTAAGATAATGGTTTGTCCTCAGTGGTTATTAGAGGTAAAAGATAAATGAAAGGCCTTTTCACCCATGAAGTGTCTTTATCCCACTCTTTGGCATGCTTTGAAGCCTTCTTGTGATTGTGCAATTAGCCAAATAAGATAGTTACAGAAAAAAAAGGTAGCATTGACATCTGCTGCTGCCCTGTCACCTCCTGCAGGGTGTCAGTGTGCTGGTGGAGCTGGTGCTGTGCCTGTGCTGCAGAGCAGCTCCAGCCTGCCTGGCCCTGCAGTGGGGCTGCACTGGGGGGGTGGAATGCTGCTAGAGCCCCTTGGAGCACAATGCTTGCTCCTGGGAGCTGCTGGGTCTGCACTGTTGGTGTCCCTGCTCCAGGCTGCACTCGGGATGGTTTTGCACACTGCAGGATCTGTCTGTTGTGCCTCAGGTGTGTAAATGTTGGTATGTTCTTAGAAATTAAATTAAATGGCCATGTCTTTTGCACCTTTAATTCTTCAAAGAACACAGGCCAGTGCTCGCACAGAGATCACGTCACCCATGGAGGGGCACACAAAATCCAGTCTTTGAGCTGGGGAAGCTGCTGGGCTACCCAGAGCACGGAGGGTCCTGTCCCTTCCCTTTCCCATGCTGGGCCCTCTTCTCTATTTCACAGGCTTTGTGTCCTTGCAAACCAGAGACAAACCAGTGTTTTGGCCCTGAGCATTTTGCAAAGGCAGCAGCAGCGTGGCATGGTTAGGTAATTCCTCCCTGTGCCACAGCGCAAATCTGTCTTTGAGCTGGGCTCGCCCAAGGGCTCCTGAGGCCATGGCAGCAGCTTGACTGATGCTCTGGGTTTGGAGCTGAGGCTCAGGAACCATCCTGGAGCTCAGCCTCATTACAGTGCACCTACTGTGGGCAGCCGTGCCCAAGAGTTTCATGGCATTGCACCAGATTTAATAGCTAGCTGGTATTTAATTTGTGGTGTGAAATAACATCTGTTATTGTATCTAACACAAATATTTACTTGAGAGATTTGACTAAAAAAAACATTTGCTTGCCTTCAAAGCCTATCAATTTCTCATCTATGGCTGACAAAGAAAGCTTTGAGTGCTTAAATTCATTTCTAGAAATTAAATTAAAATTTTCAACACTAAAGCTTCTGTGATTCCGGACACTTTCCTTTCCTTTTATTGTATTTGACAGCAACTAGACTCTCAAGGTAAGTGGTAGAGTGTAGTCCTATGTAAATGCGAAGCATAAAATGAAAACTGGGGGGAAGAAAAACATTTAAGGTAGGAAATTAGAACAGTTATTGAGTTCCACACTATGGTTAATGAGTGTGCAGAAAGAAAACATCTTCTTGGCCTGGTGAGCTGGAGCATTACAACTGTTGCAACACTTCTTCTGTTTTCAGAAGGAAATAAGTAATAACCCAGACACATGGGAAGTCTTCAGTTTGCATTTTTTAATGCCTCAGGGGAGTGCAGTGTTTCTGGTTTAGAATCTGTTAAAATTTTATTTAAAAGGCAGGTTTTGTTCAGAAAGCAAAACAAAAATTAACATATTAAGCATATCTGTAGGTCAGGAGTGTATGGGAGAGGGCTTGGCTGCTTCACCAGGACATGGCTCTTGCAGAATTGCTCAGCTGAGGTTAGAGGCTGTGGAGGAAAGACTGAAAATTACTGTCCCTTACTGAAATAGGTTCAGTGTATTCGGGATTTATGCTGCGTTGCCCTGGGTATAATTAAAAGCAACCTGTAATGGCACTGGAGCAGAGGGACCTGGGCACAGGTTCTCAGTTTTGGGATACTTTGGCATCCTGTCAGGAAAGGGAGGCTGGGATGGGGTAGTGCTGCCCAGGTGAACCCTCTCCTGTTCACTGACTTCTGCTGAGGTTGTAAATGTTACCCCTCTGTCTGGGGGTGGAGGAGAAGAGGTGTCCAAAGCTTGCTGGGGATGTGCTGTAGCATCCCATGCAGCCTTTATTCTGCAGTGCTGGTACGCTCATACTGTCCCCACTGTTACACTTTAACTGGACTTTTCTTGTGTGTTGTTGATAGTAAAATATCTGGGCTAAACTCTGAGGCTGAACTGAGTCCTGAGATAAATTAAGCAATTCAGTTTTAAGGTACATGGCATGACGTTGAGCAGTTGAAAAACGTCTGAAACCTCTGTGAATGCCTCCGTGTGGTTACAGCTGAGGTCCAGGGCTGTTTGGCCTGAACTAATAAATGTTGCTTCTCTCCTGGGCTGATTAGGTGTGTGAGGTCTGCTAGCACAGCTATGCAGCTTCTGCTGTCTCGCTGAATGCCTCAGGAGATGCAGTGGGTAGTTTTGCATGCTACTGCATTGCGTGGTTTAGGAATACTCCTGCAGGCTTCCTGTGCTATTTAAAAGTCCCTTCATGCAGAGGTTGAACTATTTTCATCCGATGCTGTTACTGAGCAAGCTGTTGAAAGGTGTGAGCAAGTAGCAAGTCGATCAATATTTTATCCTTTCTAGGCTAATAAGTTCATTATTATTGACACAGTGTGGCTGGCTGCCTTCAGTCTGACAAATAACATCCCAAACCAAAGTAATTGGAGTTCTTTTAATGATGCTTTTATTGGGAAATGTCTTGGAGCCAGGCTGGAGCTTATGGTTGAATCTGGAGAGTCAATTTTTATATTTGACTAGATATAAATAATATGGGACAGGGCAGGGACCCTCAGTCTGGTCTCTCTCCTGGCAGAAAGGAGCCAGGTTGTGAGTTCATGTGCCTGGGAAGTGATTCCTGAGCTTGCCTCAGCTCCTTCACCTCTCTTCTCTCCTTTGGTCAGAAATTTCCCTTGGGTCCTGAAGCTCGAGGCTTGGCTGACACCAAAACATTCTGCAGCACAGCCAGCTTGTGCCCAGCTGCCATCAGACCTGTCCCCTCCCACCACTACCTCCTCTTGCAAAGTTTTCCACTCGGAGCAGGAGCAGCAAGGCTTTGTTTCTTGCTGCCCTGGATGGCTGGGAGCAATTGTGTTTGTGGCCTGAGCCTTGCTACCTCAGAGTTTAAAAGCTGCTCTGAAGTTTGTATTACCTTTTTTGTTTCTTGGAGATATGTGGAGCTTAAAATTAAAGGTTCAAATATGGATCAAGATTAAATAATTTGGGTCAGGGCATGTTCTCAGATGCCCTCCAGGAAACACAGTCAGTGGTTAACCTAATCAGCTCCTGTAATTCCACCAAATTCAGCTGAAGCAGCATTTCTACAGTAGAAGGAAACTTGAAGCTTAATAGCAAGCATCCCAGTTTTTAAACTTTTCACGAGAATAGTTTGGCTCTGGTGTTCTTAGCAAAACCCAGAAGCAGTGTCAGGGCATGGGTTAGTCGGCATGGTGCTGCATCCTGGTGCTTTGTGTGTGTTGTGATGCCTCTTGCTTAGTATCAGGGAGTAATTAAGTGTGATTCTTGGGGCTAGAGTCATTCAAAAATTATGTTGTTGACTTCCAAGTATATGTCAATACAAACAGGCAGGTTTGCAAACTAAAACAGAGCTTAAACCAAACCAAGAATTTCACTGGTTGTCAATGAAGTTTTTTTATTTTTGTGTGTATGCATAGTACATACATGTGCTTTTCAATGCTTCCAGAACTTGCAGCCTTCCCTGGAAAGAGCTCTGATCCATGAAGGCTTGTGCTCCATAAAACACAGTGGCCCTTCTGACCTCCAGCCTGTGGAGTTGCTGGAGAAACCTGTGTGAAATGGCAGCTTTTTTCCTGATGGTGCCATTTGGTTTGACTGACTCCAAAATCCTTAAGACACACCTGGGGGAGGTCACCTGAGGGTCTGAGCATTTACTTCCGTTTGTGCCTTTGAAATTCTGC
Organism: Dicrurus megarhynchus; assembly: GCA_013399195.1. Classification (NCBI taxonomy): domain Eukaryota; kingdom Metazoa; phylum Chordata; class Aves; order Passeriformes; family Dicruridae; genus Dicrurus; species Dicrurus megarhynchus. Next base: position 20,633 of record VXAD01005737.1, read on the forward strand.
TTTGTCTTGTGATTTGGTGGTTGCTTTTTGCATCATTCCATGTGCCTCATGGAAAAAGTAAGTGGGCAAAGGCATAAACCAGCTGTTTTGGGAGGCTGGGGTGGCCCAGGCTGGATGTGTAACTGTGCTGTGGGCAGTCAGTGGCTCTCTGCCTCCTCCCGTGCCATGGTCCCACTGCAGCCCCCGTGGCCTCTCTCAGAGAGACATTTGTAAAGAAGATTTTTCCACTTGCAGTGAGTGAACTCCTGGTTGCATCCAGTGCTTGCTAAAGTAAAAGGAGACTCTGGTGAGGCCCCAGATTTCAGGCTCTTGGGCCTGCTACATATTTCTCTGCTTGGGGGAGAGGCCAAGCGTTTACAACTTTAGATGGAAAACGTAAAAGCACTTGGTTGTCACATGCCATTAGCTGTTTAAAGCGTGACATCTCAGGAAATGCTTCATCGTAATCCTCCAAATGAAGAAATCTGAAGTGAACTTGAAACTGTTTGCTCACTTTGGGTATCATGTTGCAGGGTCAGATGGTGAACTCGGAGTTGTACCTACTCTCAAATTGGTTTAAACTGCAGTCAGACAGTTCAAGTCCCAAAAAATCAGCTTGTGCATTTTCTTTACTTTTTTTCTTAACAAGTAGAACTTAGGAACAGTGTCTGTATGGCAAAGCTTGTCCAGATACTCTTCTCCAGCTGTTTTCCCTGAGACACCTTTTGCTCAACAGCACTGTTAGTTTAACTTTATCATCTGCTTGAGTTTGCTTTCCTCTTCCTGCTGCCAGATGAGTAATGGGAAAAGCTGTACTGAAAGGATATATGTTGTCTGCCTGGGCTTTTGCCTCAGCAAATAGCTGTATTTCACCTCAAGAAAGAAAAGCTTGAATCTGTGATGCTATGTAAGGAAGAAGGTGGTGCTGATGTTTTTGGCTTTGTTCCTCAGGAGTGTTCTAGTTGCTTGCGTCTGCAGTGGTCCAGCAGAAGACATGTCTGGTATGTAAGGGTTGGCCATCACAGATGGCCAAGGGGGCCAGTGAAAACAGCTTTGTAGTCATCCTGATATGAAATTGCTTCACTAACAAGAGTATGAAACACAAAATTATAGTGTTGTGTGGAACGAAGTTTATTCAACTGTCATGCTCAAAGGTCCTATTAAGCTGTCAGCTTGGTCTGCTTTGTCCTTGATTTTGCTCCACTGAAATTTAACATGGTTTCACTTCTCAAAGCCAAACCTTTCCAAACTGACTTCTGTCTCCACCCTGGTTAATGCCCTTCAGAAAGATTTTTTGTTACTTCAAGATGTTATGATTTTCTTTCTGGTCGGAAGTCCTTCATTCCTTGTTTATTTTTCTTTTTAACATCATGGTCCATATTCATCCCTGTGTAGCTCTAGGGTACTAATTTGCCTCCAGGAGGGTGTTTTTGGCTGGTGGGCTGATAGCTATGCAAGCCTGTTGGCTGTCCCTAATCTTATTCAAATTAAATCCAGGTCTGGGTGAGAGTATTTGCAGATGAATTCATATGAATCCTTGTGAAGGAAGCACAGACACTGGTAAACCTGACAGCGACTTCATTGATGGTAGTAGTCATAAGAAATTATGATTACTGTGATCAGGGATAGACTTTTTCCCTTTTGTAATAGGTAAGGTTGAGTATTGTATTTATTTCCTGTAAGATCTTTTTCTAACTTATTTTGATACAGGGAAAACATATTTCCATTAAAGGATGTAATTGGGGTGATTTTGGCTTCATTTCCATTTCATTCCTTGCTGATTTACTTCAGAGAAACTATTACTGATATTTGCGTGTTAGACTGCTTCCCACAATGTACCAAGCAGTTGTGGCCTTCTTGTTTCTTGAGGAGTATTCTGATCCTGGCATGGGCATAAACAAAGCTTCTGACCAGCTCTGGAGCCCCTCCTTGTTGTGCTGTGGGTATCAGCCATCCTGCTCCTTCTGTGCTTGTGCCATAGCACCCTGCTCAGGCTGGGCCTCCTGTCATTCATCTTCAGGAGATGAAGGTCCCCTTAGAAAAGGGGAAGGGGGAGACTGTCACATCTCACAAGACTAGCAATAGCGCTGACTGATCTGTAATTGATGTGACTGTGTGAATCAGCTCCTTTTTTTGTTTTAATGTTGGAGATCAAGGGGTGGGCAAAAGGATAGAGAGCTATGAATTGCTGAGAGGGTTTGCCTTAAATTTGTCAATCCCTTGTACAACATCTGCACGTTGTTTTGCTTTCTTCCCTGGCACTTTAGAGAGCCCTGAATCAGTGAGGAACAGATAGTTCAGTTCTTAAAGCAGTGCTTCTGTAACTATACACAGTTGGGGAATGTACTTCTGGTGGATTTGTTCCATGAAATGCAAGGGAAGGATTCATGAGTACATAAAATAACAGCCTAATCAAAGAAATAAACAAGAACAAGTCTGTAATCTTCACGAAATTGGGGGGAAAAAAGTGCTTCTGATGGACTTGCTCCTACTGTTTTCTTTGTAGCTGTTTCCAGAGCTCAGACCATCTGTTCCTTGTTGTAGGTTGTTAAGTGAAATGTGCTGCCAATACAAATAGCTCTGCTTGATGTTTGTTTGCATAAATTGTTTTGAAAGCTTCATGACGAATTTTAAGGATTACTTACAGGGGTAGGACTCTGTGGAGGAGGAAATATAAATTTGATGATGCATGTTGGAATCCATTAATTTGTTTGGAATTTATTATAAAAGTGAACATTCTATGTGTTTGTTGGAGGGGAGGGTAACAATTTCATCTTGAGCCCAGAAGGTTATGGTGACAATACGCTTATTTGGCCACATGGCAGTAAATGTGATCAATCTGCCTTCACATCTAAGTATAGTTGCCTTTACTTGTCAAATAAACTGTTCAGTATATCTAACTCACAAAATTTTGAAGTAGTGAAGCCTGCCTGGGTTTTTTGTGCCTTGGGAATCTTACACTCAGTTTTGTCTTCCTCTTTGATATTGGACATTTGTGTGGGAAGAGGGGCTTTGAAGAGTGTGTCAAAGGTAAGTGAGAGGAGTGGAGGGGAGTTTACACCTGGCTGCTGTTGGTTGTATGGTGTGTTGTGACTTGGCATCTGTGGTGGTGGTGTCATGTGTGCTATGGCACGTGGGGAGGTAATGCCTGCCTCCGAAAACTGGTGATCCAAAGGCTGAAAGAAGGTGGAGGAAGTGTGCCTAAGGAAGGAGAGAGGATTTGAGTAAAGCCCTTTAAGTCAGTGACAGAGCTTGTGGAGTCAGACTTCTTCAACAGGATGGTGCTGCATGATAGGGAAATGTTTGCAAACAGTGGGCTTGGAGCAGCTGATACAGAAGCAACTCTTTTTTCCTTGCAGTTGTGTTCCTCTTCTTAATAGAAATCTAATATCTGGTGGCTTATATTTAGCCTTACAGTCTAGGAGTTTCAAGTAGTTGAAAATCAAATGGCTACCTCCCTTCTCACCAAACCTTTGGGTCTGGATTTGGAATCACTGCACAGTCAGACGTTCCTCTTGTCTCTGTGAAACTGTACATTAAAAACACAACCACACATACACACACGTGCTCCTTAGCTGCTCATCACAGCTTTGCAGTGGTAATTCTCTGGTTTTAAGTGAATTGACCTGGCTGCTTTCATCTTCAGGTAATGCAGCCCCAGTTTATAATTCAGACCAGGAGCTTATGGAGATTTAGAAAGAGGCCCAGAGCTTTGCTTTACTGTGCCAGTTAAAGCATTTATACTGATGACAGTTAAATTGTTGAGGGCTCTGTTATTCATTTACATCACAGACACTAAGGTCCTCTGACGACCTACTGCAAATGTAAGCCAGATGTACCTAAACATATCTATTGTACATTTTACTTCATTTCAAACACTTCTCCTGACTTTCAACTCAAACCTTCTGTCTGTCTTGTCATGCTACAGTATTTAATGATATTTTATTGCATTAGTTCACAAAACCCTTGAGTTTTTCAGTTGTCCTAAGCTAATGGACTGGATCTGTACCCATTTGCTAATACAAGATCTTTTTTAGTAGGTAGCAGAGCTATTAAACATAAATCAAGGTTTCCGATAAAATATTAGGTTTCTGCTGCATCTTACAAAAGGAGAGTCTGCAGTTTTACCTGATGATTATATCTTACAAGCTATAGTTAAAGCTTGTTTGGGGATTTACTGCATTCCATACCCAGTAATTTCATACAAATCCATAATGATTATTTTGTATGTTCCTTTCATTTAGCTCATAAAAGAAACCACATAGTTTGCTAGCTGTAGAAATGAGACACATCCACTATTATTTCCTTTGGAAGGATGCACTGAGAAACTGATTTTTTTAATAAAAAGGTAATTTTTTACTATTTAACCTGTGTATCAAAAATGAGAGTAAAGAGAGATACTGCCTTGATAAGACAGAAATAGTCAGGCTTGCTACAGGGAGAAAAACATGTTACAGCACTCAAAATCTTTATATATTCTTTTGAAAAATAGGTTAAAATAGTATAAGCTTTGGTGGAGACTTATGATTTTATTTTCATACCTTCATGAGTAAACAGGTGTCTCCTATTCACCTTTGGAGCAGGAACTCTTACTTTTGGAAGACAAAGGTTGGTTGTCTGGCGTGTTCCCCGGTCCCAGCTGTGGAAAGTGCTCGAGCAGAGGCTTGGCTTAACAGGGTTTTGGTACATCCTTCTAAAGTGTCTCCACTCCCTGCTGCTATTTTTAAGTACACACACAAATCCTTCTGAAGAAAACGTGATAGTGGTTAGGCTGTCCTGAAGTATTGTTCTTGATAGGATACCATTTGGAGCATATGCTCTCTCAGTGTGGGTTGCAGAGGATATAACTGCGCTGTTATTTGTACTACAGCAAGCCAAGAAACATGTGACACAACTTGATCTCATTTTTACCCATGTAAATCTGGAGGATTTTTAAAACAACTTTTGGAGTTGGTTTAAAATTACATATTGTGAAGCAGAGCACAGTGTGGCTTGTTTCTCAGTCAGAAGGTAAATGCACTCAATTGGAGCTAGTTGGGAACTTCTGATAAAAGATTTTTTTGGAAATATTGATGCAATGAAAGAAAGCTTTTGTGACAATGGATCTGTCTGAGAGTGTCTTGGGGCTGAAATAAGGGAGGGAGCAAAATGGGGCTGTTCACCCAAAAGAGCTGCAAGGATGTCCTTGGGATATGGGACGCCAAGGTTCAAGTTCCCTCAGAGCTCAGGCTTGTGGTTAGCCTTGCAGTTATAACGGGGTGAGTATGTCCCATTCTGGGGTGTTAGGATGCTGTATGTTGAAGTTCTGTGCTGGAATGGAGTGCAGAACGAAAACTAGCTCAGAAACATCAACCATTTCCTTGTGAAACAGGATTCTTGGTTGTGGCTTGCAGTGCAGCTGTTCTTTCTTCAAACTTGAGCCTACCCTGGTTTGGAGGTGATGGTACCAGCACCATAATTTTTGTTGTCTTCTGCTGTAGCAGTATCTACCATGCTCCTCAACAACGCAGGGTATCGAAAGGAGAATGCCAATGGATGAATCTAGCGTGCTATTGCAAAACAACAACAAGACAATTCCACTTTTATATGGGTTTTGTGGACCTGTTTTGCAGGCTAAGTTTGGTCTGATGTTTTTATTTGGTTAGGTTTTTGTTGCATAAACTTGAAAATGCATCTACGTAGTGGTTGGGGCCAGGCTAATGATGTCAGATGCCTTTATTCTAGGTGATAACACCAGAGTGACCTTATAGAGACTCTGTTTCTCCAAAGAAAAACAGTGTTAACTGTTGACTATACACTATCATTTGAAATACAGTGCTGTTTAAACACATGGGACTTGTCATCCTGTATCGCTGAAAAAACAAGCAAGCATGGTGGAGTTGCTAGACAGTGGATAAAAGTGGTTTTTCTTTCAACATTTCCTCAACTGAAAAAAACCCACCCCAAACCCCACATTTAAGCTTTATGTGTAAACCACTAGAAATAACAGGGCCAGGAATGTGATCACCTTTATGAGAATTTAGGAGACAAAATAACAATTGCAGCTGAAGGTGGCTCAGGCTGTTGCTGAGCTGCTGTCTGTGGCTGGGGCTCGGAGTTTGTAATTCAAGGCATCTCCTACAGCTGTTCAGAGTTCTGGGGGGAGATGCTGACTTGGGGGCCATTGCGTGGGCTCTGGGGATGACCCCAGCTCTCCACTGGATGTCAGTGTTCCCCAGGAATGCAGCTGCCAGAGCACTTATCTGGCAGTAAAAAAAAAAGGGGGGGGATGTGTAGAAAGACTAAAGAAAATTAAAGAACAAAGCAACCTTGACTCTTTAGAAAAGTCATTTAGGAACAAGTTTTGTGACTGTTCAGCCTGAATTATAAGGCAAACCTTGACAGAAAGATCATGTTTACAGTAAAACACATCTTACACAACTTCCGGGCTCACATGCCAGAAAGAGTTGGATTTAGTTTCAGAAAAAACAAATCAACATTCTTCACTCATCTCCCTACAGTTTTGATATTTTGATATGCTGCAAAGTGGGTGATTCTGTTTTTGTCTCTGACAGTTTTTCTTTTTTCAATAGCCACAAAAAAATATTTTTTCAAATCAGTGAAAGCATGAGCATGTCACTAAATGATTGATTGCTTGCTGGGTTTCAGCCTTTGATAATTAAGCTTAACACAATGTCTCCTCTTCACTAGAGAATGGTATTGTGCCAAATTCAAAAGACACATGAAAAATTGAAATCAGAAAATAAAAACCTTTTAAAAACCAACTGCTCCCATCTGTTGTGCAGTTTAGAAGGGAATGTAACAGTGGAAGAGAAACAGAGCACATAAAACAGTAGGAGGAAGAATGGTGAGCTTTGAGGCTCCACCTTCCACACTCACAGAAGTGCCTTCATGTGAGGATCTTGTTTCTTGGAGATCTCTGGTTGTTGTTGTATGGTTCTTTTTGGTTTTGGTTTATTTATTTTTTTTTTTTT
>VXAD01005737.1:27622-60122 GCA_013399195.1 Dicrurus megarhynchus
GTTTTGGTTTTTTTTTTTTTTAATTCATTAAAATGGTTTCAGAAAGGGAATTTCTACAAGGATTTTGCTGGACAACTGAGTGGGGTTTTGTAGCATGTGTCCAGCTGTATCCTTCTAGCCTCTCACTGATGGTGTGTTGAGTGTGTAGTCCTGCATCTTACTTGGAACAAGTTGTTTCTGACAAAAGGGCAGATTTCTGAACAGAAGTCCAGAAGACATTTCTGGCTGTGATGTGGGGTACATTTGAGGGCCGTCACACCAGTTCAGAAAAAAGGAACCCAAATCCTGAAATGCTCTTTCATATTGAGTTTGCTAAGCAATATTAACAAGCCTTGTGTTTGTTAACAAACCTGGCTTCACCCAGTCTGTTACAAGGTTGGCTCCTTTAGTCAGGCACAAGGTTTAGGCTGGAGTATTTAAACTAGAAACAAAGAAGATGCAAATGTCTGAGAGCCCTGGCTGACCTAAGAATTAGAAGGGAATGTCATGATGAATGTTCTGGTGCTTTGAGTTGAGATCTCTTAGCCCCTAAGTCTCAAAAGCATAGCAGTACTCCAGGATCAGGGTTTGGCTCTTGAAGACAGGAGTCCCCTGTGCAGCTCATGGCAAACTTTACTTTGATAAGTACTTTTGGCCTGACACTTAGCCCAGTTTGTTCAGTCAGCTAAGAATGTCCTCTTTTGCATTACAGAGCCAGTTGTGAAGGAATGAGCCTGTCCCCTGGGGACAGCAGTGACCAGCAGTGACAAACCCAGCCACGAACTGACCTTGCTGCATGTCTCCCATGAGAGAGGTGATGGGTGTGCAGAGAGGGGCACTGAGCATCTCTGACAGGTGAGTAAAGCTTGGGGCTGACTGCCCCACACCCCTGTGATGTTCCAGAGATGTTTGTCTACACCTGGAGTAGTTTCTTGCTGTGGCAGTTATGCACAGCACAATGCTGAAGCAAAGCTCTTCTGGAGAAATGTGATGGATAGGGATTGCATACCTTCCTCTGGAAGTGGCCTGTGCTTGATGTAAAGCAGTGAGTCCAGGTCATTAATTCCCTTTATATTTTGGGACAGAATATATGTGTCTGATGTGCAGATTGTTTAGGGACATGAGAGAGCAAACCATCTTTATCCAAAAGGCTCCTTCATGTCTCCCTGAGACTGGTAGCCAGATCTGATTCAAGAAAGGGATTCTGGACAAAAATTGGAAAAACTTGGGCAAAAATTTCTTTTGGACAAAATAGGAATTTGCCAACAGGAAGTGAATAAACCAGACTGAGAAGCATTTTCCTCTTGCAGCTGGTTGAAAGACTGACGTTTTTAGAAGCTCTGCAACCCCTTGAGCTCCTGTAAAGCTGTGCCGGAGGGGTTGACTGAAACACTTTTTAAAAATTGGGTTACTTTTTACTGTTCCTCAAGGTTGTTACTGTTGTTCAAGTTAAGCTCCTTGTCAAGCTTCTTGTCTTCTGTAAACTCTTATGAACTGTCATATAAAAAGCCAAATGGAAATGTTTTGCATTTTTATCCTCCTTTTTGTTTGTTGCCTTGTTTTCCAGCCTAAACTGTCATAATATAGTGGGCCAGGAGTTACAGTATTTAATGTCTCACAAGTGTAGGCAAGGAAAACTGCAAGTAAATGAGTTACTGTGTTAAGTTGATTTTTGACTAGTGAATAAAAGCAACTTGTGTGACTGATGGTGAATTTCAGCTGAGGCCATGGTGCTAAAATTAGGGTCAGGCAAGACACAGTGGAGTTGGAGTCTATGCAGTCAGACATGGTTTTGAGTTGCAGCAGGAAAGACTGAACCTTGTGACATTTAGATATGATACAAAGTTATTTGATTTGCCCTTTTTAATCTTCTAGGTTAAGTTTTCATATGGAGGTAGAAGAAAATGGAAAACAACGTAAGTGTAAGAAGTGAGATGCTTTCCTGTAGCTTTAGAAATTTATTGTCTGACTGATGCTAAAGGTGTCTTCTGCTGATTACTGAAATATTTTCTGAATTAGATACAGCTGGGGAACTGTCTGATAGGAAGCTGAAAACCAGTCTGTCCTGTAGTGCCTGTAGTCAAACGTGCTGAGAATCTCTCCCCTCTTCCCTGACTTTTTTGAGGTGTCAAATACCTGTAAAGCTCTGAGAGCACCAGTCCTGAAGGGATAGAAACCTGGTGAACTCTGCTGTATTCTCTGAATTCCAATAATAAGCTAAAGGAGCAGACAGTCGTGGCCTGATTGACTGCAGGGCTGGATGCAGCACTCCTCCTGCTGAGAAGCCAGGCTGCAGAAATCCCATCTAACTGACATCAATGGGAAATCGGCATCTGGGCTGCTAATTTTGTGTGTGAGTCTTTGTAAAATGTAATCTTTACCATTCGCTCCTACAATGTGTTTTCTTTCCCTGTGACCACCACACAGTGTTTATTTGATCATGCTGAGAACCCACATCTTATCTGGTCTTCTAACTTCTTCCTTTTGAAAGAGATAACGAAGGAAGGGGGATCAGAGCAGCAAGGGAGAGTGGGGTATTGTGAATAAATGTCCTATTTGCATCTGCACAGTTAGGCAGAGTTGAATATTAAAGCTCCTGTTATTTTCAGTGACCATTACAATGTGAGATGTTAAATTCTATGTAATTTTTACTGGAGCTGTAGTTCGGCTTTTTTTTTTTTCTTTTAAGAAAGATACAGGCATTGCTTCACACGGGGAGGTTTATGAAGTTCAGGTGGTGCATGTGGGAATTAGAAACAAATAGGCTTAATTTCCTAAGGTCTTACAGGACTGTTAATGGTTAAGCACTGCTAAGGGACTGTGCTTTCTTCCTTTACTAGTTCTCTCCCCTTCATCTAGAAGAACAACATTTTAACTTCATACAGTCACTAGGAAAAAAAGTTACTTTGTAAGTGACCCTTGAATATTTTGGTTCTTGTGGCTGACCCTGGGTTAAAGGATACCAAGATAGCTCAAGCCTGCTTTTTGTCAGCGTTTCCACTCTACAGGAACTCCTGGAGATGCCTTGGTGGGAATCCAGTGATAAAACTGGAGCTCATTTCTCACTTACAGAAAGGAAAACAAAACTGAGGAAAGAATGCTTCCTGCTACTCTTTGGTCAGTCGATAAGCTTAATTGGCCAGGCTTGCCTGCTGTACATTGATTGTACCTACTAATAAAAGAGCTATTGATTGGCACTTTATTTAGCACTGGCTTGCCTGGACTATAGTTCCTGCTAATGTTATTATTACATCAACCTTTTCCTGTTCCCCGGTTCTTTAGTGCAATAAATTATGTCAAATGCCTCTAGTGTTTTCAATATTCTTGGACAGTTTTCTTTGGGTTTTTGACCTCCTTAGCACACAGTGTGTCATCTCCAGTACGTGTGAAAATGTCTAATGGGATGTGGGAGGAATGTAGATGCTAACCTGTTACGGAAAAGTACTGGAGTTGTTATGCCTACATTTTGTTTTAATTGGCCCTCAGAAATCAAAGAAATTGATATTCCTTGACATCTATTTAATGTGACTGTGATTAGCGAGCAGTGGTGGCAGGTTAATGGAGACAAATATCTCTACCTGGAAACTTGCATTGTCTCTGTAACCTACTACCAGTAGTATCTCACTTGTTACAGCCCGGAGCCGTGGTCCTGTGCCTGTCACTGCAGCAGATCTGGGACCTCTTTGGTGAGAAGTGCTGCTCTTAATCTCAAGACAGAGGGGTTTGGGGCTCAAGCAGTGAAACTGCTGTTTCAGACCTGCTTTCGGTCAGTCCCCGGTCCGCCACCATAAGTCCTATTATTGTGGATGAATGATATAATTTTCTGAATTCTATTACAAAATGATCATGGCTAGAGCCTAGCACAAAGTCCTGCTTCAGCTGAGGTACTACCTGTGCTACTGTAATATGTCTCCTTAAAGCGCTTTATAAAGAGAAGCTGATGCTTGCTGCAGTTGTTCCAGGTCTCTTTAGCCCTGCTGGGCTGTCCCAAAATACCACAGGAGGGGTAGGGGCTGGTGCTGTGCAGCGCAGTGGGGTCAGGCTGTTGCTGGAAACTTGAAGCAGTTGTGAAAAGTCTGCTGTGCCTGTGCACACTGTGACTTGAAGTGCTTTATAAATCTGATAGCCTGGCTCCCTTTCACAGGGAGAGAGAAGGCTCTCTGGGGTTGTCCCCTGCCAAACTGCAACTGCCTTCTCCAAACCCTGCAACAGCTCAAGCCAGTGTTCAAATAAGGACTATAAAATATGAATGTGCCCCATGGCCAGCTATTCTAACAGGGCTGTAACTACTGCAGATAATGTGACAACCCTGTGCCCTGCACTTGTATAATAAATGCTGGCACTGGGATGCACGTAGGAAATGCCCTGAAGAATATCTCTAAGAATCCAGAACAAACTGGGGAACAGAATCCATACCAGAAGATGTTAGTGCAGTGAGGATGTATTGGGAAATGCAACAATGTTAACCTGAAAATCAAGACCACAGAATGTAAATGTAGGTTAGAAATTGGTGTCTTCTGCTGTTAGTGTTCCTTCCTGATGTTCCTCTGCTCTGAGCTTGGCTCCTGGAGGAAAGGTTCCATTCCCTAGCTGGGGCAAGTTAAAAACCAGCAAGCTAATTCCATATTTATTTTTCAAGAAGCAAAATGCAGCTTTACAACTTGCATTCGATATACCAGGGTGTGTTTGACAGGGCTTCATACCTCACAGTGCTCCCAAGACAAGTATTAATTGCCCCATAAAACACACTGTGTCATGTCTTGTGGCTCAACGTGTTACAGGTCTGTGCAAACTTGTTTTATAGCCCTAACAGCCCACTACTGCTTCTGAGAAATGTTTTCCTTTTAATGGGGGAAAGAAAAACAGCATTTAAAAATATTATAACGGTGACAAGGGAGAAAGAATGCTATAGAATTTCCACAGGCCAGAAAAGCTGTTGCAGATTAAACACCTGTTACAAATGGGTGCACATATATTATTTTGTATTAAGGAGTCTTCTGTCTAGAGAACAAATCCATCTCCCCTAATTTGACGCCCTACCTGATATCTGGGCCAAATGTTGCCTTAATTTGTCTTAAGGCAGAAACAGAAGAGCATATGTGCAACTGCAGCCACATCCCCTGGCTCAGCAGTGTGCCAGTAAAGTTTGTGCTTGGTGCTCCAGAACGTGCCATGGGCTTTGTAACCCCATTGCATGTGAGAGCCAGTTGCTGTGGATCTGACTCCTATTTACCCAGGATGTTTCCACAGCAGTTGTGGTAACTGAAAACAACAGAGTGGACCTCTTGGCTATTGAGAATTGTAACTGTCCTTTCCAAATCTTCTAGTTCCCACTCCCACATCTCCAGGAATGACAATAAGCAAGCTAGCCCCAAAGATTCACACATGTAGCTTCACTGGGGTCAAAAAGGATTATTTCCAATGTCTAATCACAAGCATGTGGCTGAGCCTGATCAGAGTAAGCTCAGTTCCTTGGCCCAGTCCTTCCTGGCTGTCTTTCCAATCTTAAATTCTAGGCAAGCCCCAATAAGGGGATTGGAACTTGCTGTTCCTCTTTAAAAAGTATTTTTAGCCCATTCCCCTCTGTGCAATAAGTAGTTAATACTGGATTTAGTACCTGCTGTGCTGTGAGCTATTACCTTTGTGATATGGGAGCATTTTATAGCCACTTTTCACTCTGTACCACTGGCAGAATGATTTCATGATGTGTATAGATGTTGAAGATTCAGACCTCAGATTTGTTGATGTGTTGCCAAATATCTAGCATAGGCATCCAGTTAAGCTGCAATTTAGTTTTTCATGGGTTTTGCTTTGCTAGAGCTGGATGATTTTTCTGCTTTTAGCTGAAAGTGAGGAAAGATCCAAAGATATTCAAGTGACAAATCTCTGGCAATGAGATCTGACTGAAGTTTACTTATTAAAAACTGTAACAATACAATTTTCTCTACCAAAGCTAAGCTGAGGGTCTTGCTTAGGTCTGGGCTAGAATATTTGTGCTGCTACCTATGCTATTATGATATACACAACTTGTCTGTAAAAATTGCACAGTGTTTTCAGGAACTGCTGCTGCACAGTAGTTGAACAGGAAATTATTTTTATTTGCAAGTTAATGTGATGTGAAAGGATACCCCTAATTTATAAATAGGTAAATCTTGCTTTTACAAGAGTTAATTCTATTATGTATAAATATTTTTCATTTTACAGATGTAAAATCAGTTGAAGTTAGAACCTAATTCATAAATGATCTGAAGATTTATGTAGCGTTCCCTTTGTGTTCTCCTCAGGACACACACAAGGGACGTGCTTCCCCTGCCCATGTGAATTATCCCTTGTGAAATCCATTTTTTGTGATTTATCAATCCTCTCTACCCTCACTTGCAGGCTAATGTATCTGAGAGCTACTGTGTGTAACAGTCCCTTAAATCAAGGGGAAATAAGGAGGTTTGTTAAAGTAGATTAAGAAGTTGAAGGGGGCAATTCCCCAAACCGCTACTCATGTCTGTGTGCTCACTGCTTCTAAAAGTTCCAGTTATAGAAGGGCTTTGTGTGCTTGCCCTCATTTTCAGCCTGTTCCTGCTGCAGTTGAGGCTGTTCTGTGATGCAGAGCAGGGGTAGGAGGCTGAGGAAAGGAGCCATTTCTGAGGTGACAAAAAAATGCATCTTTTAGATGAAAAAGTAGGGCCAGGAGAGAAAGTTTGAGGAGGAAGGCACCTCTGCAATTTAAGACTGGTAGAGTATGAAAACTGTCTCTGGCCCATCAGAAACAACAGCAACAAAAACCAAAGCAAAAAACTCCCCAAACAATATGTGCATTCAAATTGTCTGTTTCCCGTGGCTTCAAAGTGAGCTCGCACAAGGATCACGGTGTGGCATGTATTATAAGAAATGTGATATCTTGTCACTTTGATGCACATAATGTCTAAACCTTCAAAAAAAAAAAAAAAAAAAAAAAAANAAGTTTTACGATCCAGGTAGTTTTGTTTAAGCTTCTGTTTCCTGGCTGAGTCCTGTCACAAAACTCCCAGGTCATGTCCATGGAGTGATTGCTTTCAGAGGCAGTGACTTCTTGTCTGGTTAAAGCTCCAGGAGGGACTATGATTTCAAGATGGCATCCTTGTATAACATTGGAACATTAAGTATTCCTGGGGGTTTTGCTTGAATACCAATAGAGCAATTTCACTGGTAGTGCCTGGGAAGATGCTCTCAGGCTGAGAGCCCGAAATCTGGTAAGAACGAGGCATCGAGAATTATCACCAACATGGCTGAGGTGGTGAGAAAAGACAGAGGAGATTTATTTTTCACAGCCCTCCTAAAACAGGGTAGTTGCCAAGGCCATGAAATTCCAGTGAGAAGCCTCAGCCTCAAGGCATGGGGAGCCCTCATGGCACAAGGTCAAGGATCAGTGTCTGCCTGTGAAGGGAGGTGGAGTGCGTGGCTGTTGCCTGGTGGGAGCCTGGAACTACTGGGAGGACTCTGTGAAGCATAGGGGCTGCAGAATATTTGGGAATATTTTGTTGCTACAGGACCAAAATAACTTTTCATGGGAAAATCAGTGGGAGTAGCAGGATTCAAGATGCTAAAAAATTAGGCATAAGGTAGATAGATTGTTAATCTCTGTGCTTGTTATTAGTGGAAAAAACTGCATCAATTCATGTCTGTCTTGAATGAGCTTGTACAAAAGCAAAACTAGTTTTCTATACGTGTCAAAGCTATCTGTAACTTTCCTAGTCCAGTGCAGTAATTGAGGCTGCAAAATGCAAGTGGTGTTTAGATCTAGAATTAAAAGTTACTTTTGCTGACTGGATGGTACAGCCCACATAAAAAGAAATATGTTCCTTCTCTTGCAAAGTAATAATATCATGGTTGGTGGCTCAGATAAGTTATGAAGGGGAGAAAAGCATTACAGAAATAGGAATATAGTGTAATTGTAGTGAATTGCAGTTGAATAGAATGAAGAAGTGAATTAAAAAGAGTTGGTCATGAAGGAAGGTAAAAGGTGAGCTTGAAATTAATTACTGCAGCTTTGGAGTTGCAGCTTATTGCAGTGGCTTTGGAGATGGGATGAGTTAGTGAGTAACAGAGAAATCCCCACTCACTGAATGTCAGGAAAGGAACTTTGCTTAGATACAACTTGTCACATCTTCTATGTTTTTTTCTTATCATTAGCGTACCTAGTTCTATCCCTTAGTGTGAGAAATGGGCTCTCAAATGTAAATGGAGGTGAGATGATGTTTGGTAGCAAAATGTTCCTACCAAATTTGTTTATTGGGGTGGAGAAAATGAAAAACTAATATACGAGCTTATGATTATGAATGCAAACATTTATTGACTACTTTGAGCCAACTCAACACTTAAATCACTGGTAGCATCTTTTAATATTGATTAAGGTAAATACTCCACTGATAGCATTAGTCAATATCTATGTGTAAATCAACATGTGATGTTTTTACTGTATGTTTAATGTTTTTGAGTTATGTGCTTCTGGTTCTGAAACAATGAACCAGAGGCTGGAAATCATTTTGGTCCTGACAAAAGGTGCTGCCTTTCTTAAAACATTTACATTTTAGGTAATTGGCTGCAGCACCTGACAGCACCACTGTAGCCTGATTGAAGCCGTGTCCCAGCAGTGCCACTATAAACCACAGCACTGAGAGTTCATAACCAGGGCAGATTTGGAGGGGGGAAGGGAGGGCACCAAGTTTTTAAAGCTGCAATGTGATACATAAAGTCTCAGTAACTTGATCATTTTGAAAACATCTCTTTAAATAAATCACATCACATTTGGGAAAATGTTTAACTGTAGGAATTGTTTGGCTAGAAGTCCAGAGCTAGTCATTCAGGATCGCTTGATCTGTGCCAAATTAATGAATATCAGCCTATGTTCATGAATATTTAATGGATGGGAACTAATAAAATTCACATGGCTTTGCTGCTTTCAACTCTCTGTACCAGTTTCCTCATTCTTGCCCAAAGCATCAGTGCCTCCACAGGGGAAATATCATGTGTGTCATGTCTCATGATGCTATTGCATACATTACTTACTTAAATATCACACTTACCACTCAGTATTACACAAGTTTAGGATTATCCTAAAAAACGGTTTTCAGTATGTGTTCACTGAAAGCAGGATCTGGGTTTAGGCTGAGCTTGGGCTGTGGTTTGGCCCCTACTAGCAAATGGCTGAAGATTAGTGTTACTACAGTTGCACCTCAGTAGTATCACTGTGGAAGAGTAAGCTGGTACCAAAAGAGTTGGACCTTTTTTCCCTGTTATTGATTGCTGAAAGAAGTTTCAACCTTCCTGTAAAAAAACCACAAAATATTACCCAAAAGCCTCAAAACAGGCAAATACACCAAAACAGATAAGAAACTCAAGCCCCAGAAAGTCCAGGGCAACTTGCCATTCCTCTTTTACTATTATATGTTCATTGGCATATTCACATGATCCTGCTCTCCATGGAATTGTAATTTGATGACACTAATGATTATCCAGGAATAATTTTTCCACTGGGGAGAAAAATGTAGCACAGCCAATTTGGGTGATGGCATAAGTGATTCAATGGTTTAAATACTGATAAAAATCGAAATGTCTTAGTAAGTAAGGGTTAATTGAATGGATTTTTTTCAAGTCCACTTAGCTAAAAGTAATTAAAAAGGAGAGAAAAACTGACATAATTGAGGCTGTGAGGGTTAAAAAATAAAAAACTGCTGTGTCAGTTTCTGTCCTTGGAGAGTGTGAGGAACCCTCAGGCACCATATTCACAGTCATTTCAGGCAAGTAAATAACAAAACCAGAAAAATATCTTAGGCCATTGCCTGGAGAGAGGCTTAAAAATATTAAGAAAAGACAAGAGCAATAAACAGTCCTTGTAGCTTTCCCTGAAGCAGGAATGCTGTCAGGAATAGCTTTTTAAAAATAATAATAAAAAATCCAGGATCTTCTGGGCATGAATGAGCTTAGCTCTGGTGATGTTTCAGTGACATACATCAAAGCATACCTTCAACGTGTAAATTTGCCTGACACATTTTTAAAGTCTCCATGGGGCATTTGCTGCTGTTATCAGTTAGACTTGAGAACCCTAATTATATTACATTTGGAATTTGATGGTCTGTTTTATGCAGGAGGTCAGCCCAGACTGTAATGGTCCCTGCTGGCCTTCGTTTTTATGCATGTAATGAGTGAAGCACCTCATCCTGCAAACACTCGAGCAGCTGGGTGTGTTAGCATACAATAGATGACTTCAGGAACGTTTACCACAGGCCTCAGTAAAGTTACAGCTCCAAATATTTGGAAACTCGAACCCTGAATATCTATCAATATTTCCTTAGACTGAAATACTTGCTGCTAAAATACAAAGGTACAAATTTTTTTTCACGTTTTATCTAAGGGATGGTTTTATGTTACTTCTTGTCATGTCTGTTTAGATGCCTGCTGTTAATACAGCATAAATTCATGTAGTGGAGATGTATTTGGGCTAGAGAGGAACTTTCCTTCTGCCCTGATGTGAGTCACCAGGTCTCCTCGTGGGCTGTTATCAGGCAAATTCCTACTCTGTTGTCTCACATGAGGACATTTCACTTGTGTATCTTGAAACTGCTCCATAAGAGAGCTGATGCTATTTTAGCTTTCTTGTCACCTCAGGGTGCTGCTAATGCTGCTAATGACTCACAGGTTGTAAGATGCACCTTCTCCTTGTTTCCTCTTATAGGGTATTAACTTCTTTGATGCATAAGTGTCAGGAAATAATGTCAAAACTCCACCCTCCTCAAAAGCCTGTTGGAGGGAGTTGAAAGAAAACTCAAAACAACAGTAAAGCAGGAAAATTGAGTAAAAGATTTTTCTTTACTCATTCAATTTAATGTGCAGTCAGAACTGAGCCAATTTTATGATTTTCTTGTTTATAAGCATACAAAAGTAAGAGTTACTGGCTCTCTTACTTATGAAGATTAATTTAATATCGGATGTAAACTCTAGCGTGTTCTCTGTCACAGTTTTTCTTGATAGTTGTATTTCAGTCTTTTCTAAGTCCATTAATTGTGATCAAGAGCCACTTAGTATTAAAATTTCAATCCAAAGATAAGCAGAGAGATTGGATATTGGTTCTCCAAGGAAAACCTAGATAGCACAGTACCAAACATGATTTACCTGGCATCACCCTTTCTCTGGCACTAACTGGAGATCAGAGCTTGTCCTTAGAAAACAATTTAGTGGCAGACCTCTATCAGACTAGAGAGCAATCTCTGTTGTGCCAAGGGTTGGTGTTTTGTAAGACAAATATATGGTCTTGGTAGGGTCATATGTAACTCTGAACTGGGTGATCAGCACTTAATCTCCTATGTGATGACAACACTGTGATGTGAATAAAAAAAAAAAAAACCACAAACAAACCAACCCTAACACAGCTTTGGGGAATCTGGAGTTTCAAACCTGACACTAATCCAAGTGTTTTAGTTTACAAGCCCAAACCGAAACATCTCTGAAAGGTCTGATAGTAGAAGTATGTGTTTAAAGGTTACTGGAAATCAGACACGTGATTATCCATTAGGTTGGAGACTCCAAAATGGGAATAATGAAGACTGCCCACTCTTCTATGGAAACTTTCATCTGGTACCTGAAATAAAGATAAAAAGAGGGAAAGTTCCATAAAGGAGAGTTGTGAGAGAGAAGGGGACAGATTTTTTTAGCAAGGCTGGTTGTGACAGGAGAAGGGACAAAAGTTTTAAACTGAAAGAGGTTTTTTCCAGATTGGATTTGAGGAAGAAAGGTTTTACAATGAGAATGATGAAAACACTGGCTAGCTTGCCCAGATGGTGGATTCTCCATCCCTGGAAACATTCAAGGCCAGGTTGGACAGGGCTCTGAGAAACCTGCTCTAGTTGAAGATGTTCCTGCTCATTGCAAGGGGATTGGACTATCTGACTTTTAAAGGCCCCTTCCAACCCAAACCTTTGTATGATCTACAAAGTAAGGTAAAGGAACCCAAGTAGAAGCTCAGACTCCGTGCTGTTCCCACTGCATGTGTGCTGATGCTGTTGCTGCATGACTCTTGAGCAAATAATCATGAGTCCACAGAGCTTGTCTGTGATTGTGCCCATCTCAGTGTGTAGGAAAGAGGAGAGAAGATGAGGTAGTGCTAGAAGAGCAGAAGCTGCAGATGCTCACAGACTTCTTGGTACCAAATTTTCATTTTTACGTGCAACACTCACGGAAATTGGTTTGTGCTAGGAAATAGATGCATTTATGGGGCCTGAGTTGAGCTCCAGTGAGGAGCAGTTACAGGAGGAGCCCCAAAGCCGTTGCCAGCCTTTCCTGAGAGCATCCAGGCTTTCTTGGAAATAGCTGGAGTTACTAATAATCCCTAAGTACTGGTTAGACACAGTGCATGGGGCAGATTCTCCTCAGTACAGATGTAAACTTGCACCAGGAAGGGAGGTGGAGACTTAGGGATGTGAGATGGGGATTTTGAAGTGCTGAAGAGGGCTAAAAAACCTGAGGTCAGAAGACAACTTTTGCCAGGGAAAGTGGCTCACAACTGCTCCATCTCTGAGCTTTGGCTTGATGCCACAATCTAAGCCTAAATAATTTGTGATGGGATGACAAAAGCTCCTTTGGCTTTCATGTTACACTGCACCTTTTGAATTTTTTAAGGATTGAGTCCTACCTGCTTTATATGTGGATGGTTTTACATTTAATGAGGTGTTGCTAATTTTCAGTTTAGTCTATTTATTCTTTCTTGTGAAGAGTAGAAGCAGCTGCTAATTCCCCTTGAGACTGCTCGTGTAGAGTACCTGCACCCACCTACGTGTCCTCATAAATTGTTTCCTGAGCTAAAATGAGCTCTCAGTATTCATTTACTTGCTTTTGGCAGATTTAAGTGGGAATATAAATCTGCATCCGCTTTTTGATTCACAAATGCATTTTATTCCATAAAGAATTAATGTGGCCACATATGAAAACTGCACCTCTGTTTCTGCTAAGTTATAGTCCTTCCTTTCTGCCAGATTCCTTCTCTCCCCTGCCCCCATTTGTCTGCTCCCATATTGCTAAATAACTGTAGTTTTAGTATTGCCAGAACAGAATATTCACTAGCAATTCTCAATGCTGACATCCTAAAGCCCTAGAGTCATATTTCAGGCCTGGATGGCACTTAAAGGCCCATAATCTTTTGCTGAATGGGTTTTGCAATACGCAAGCTGAGGCAAATTATTCAGTTTAAGGACCTGAGCTGCTCCGGGAATTCAGGGCTTGAATGTGGCACACACTGTTGTTTTTAATTATTTATTTATTTAGAAAATGTTTGAGCAGGAAAACCTGAAGGGATGGAACATTTCACATATCGTTAGTTCCTGGCACCGTGGCCTTGGAAAAGAAAGCGCAGCCATTACACCATCCTTGGCATTCAGGTTCAGGCACAGAGTGTGGAACCCAGGAAAAGTCCCTGGAGAATGGGAGAGAGTTGGGGGCAGAGGAAGACCTTTGAGGGGGCTTAGTCTCTTTCCAGTCAAGGAGAATGGGATTTAGTAGCAAAAGATAAGATCCACAGATTGTGCTTATAATGTTGGTTTGGTTTGTTTGATTGAAAGAGTTATGACTTTGTGGCCTGATGAATCCCGGCAGTTTTTCCTGTGTAATTTAGGAAAGGCTCTTTCAGGGCCTCTGTTAGAAAAGCAGTATGAGGATGAATTCAGAAGCCCTTTCTGCACCAAAAAGGGGGTCATAATGAAGGCTTGAACTTCTGTATTCCCTGGAAAAATTTTCAAGGGTTTTGCAACTATAGAGCTAATAATTTTATGCTGTGGCTAATAAAAGATTCCCACTGGTGCTTCAATAATTTTAAACTTAGATTACCCTTGTGAGCTGTGTCTGTGATATAACACAGTACATGAATACATTTGGTAGCCTTATTGCCTCATAGATAACATATAAAATAGGACTTTAAACCTCAGGTTAGAGAAAAAAGGGGATATATGTTTTGTACAACTAATACTATAAATATATTAAAATATAAATAGTCTTTATTTGCTCAGTTCATAGAACTTAGTTTGTTTCTGCATGTATTTTTATGCTGGTGGACCCCGTAATTATTTTATGAGTTTATCTTCCCTTCCCCTGTGAAGTTCATGGAGCATGACCCCAGGGCTAATCTGTTGATTACTCCAGTATTCTGCTCTTATTGCAACATGAGTAGTAGTTGTGTAGTTGTGCTGTGCATCAAGCTGTTTTGCAGCTGCCCAGAATCTTGTGCAAATTTCAAATCCCTTTGGCACGAAAACTTTGTAACTCAGTAATGCTATTCATTCACATTACATCCATCTATCTTGGGTTCCAGGATTTGCCTAAAATTATGGGAGAAATCCTCCTTTGTAGCTTCATCACCCCTCTTTGTAGTGTCGCACTGGTTCAGCAGTATGGCTCCTGGTGGTGGGGTCCGTGTGCTCCGGCTCCCATCAGCACACTCAGGGACTGAGGGGCTGGCACGCGCTGCTGCTGCGTTCTGGCAATGCCACTGCAGCTTAACTTCAGCAACCTGGAGGACCAGTGGTGCCAACAGTTTAAAGGCATAGCCCTCAGTGAACATGCAGTATTTAAACTCGGATGGTTTTCTACCCCCTGGTAAGAAAGAGTTGGCAGCTTTCACCTGGAAGCTCTGATCATCTCTTTTTTTTTTTCTCTTCTTTCTTTCCACCGAAGTTTGTGCAGGTGAAGCGAGCAGTGCCTGAGGTGCCTTCTTTGTGGAGCTGCTCAGTTGCTTCCTGGCAGATGATAGGGCTTCTGTAAAGGGAAACTTTATCGCTTCTTAGTTGTTTTTTTTTTTTTTTGTAGTAAATCTCTATAAATAGCTTTTTACTGTCTGGAGCAGTTTAGATGGGATAACTGCAATTAAGACGCTGCTGTCAGAAAACGACTTTAAGTTGACTTTGCTTATTTCTTTTAAAAGTCTGTGACTTTTAGCAATTCTTTTGGTCGCAGTCCTTATTGGAATTCAATATTTAACACAGGAGCTAATGGTACCAATAAGTATCAGCTGAGCTCGTGTTTTGCATGCAGGTCCTACGTGGGTTTGAGCATTCAACTCTACTGGGGCCTCAGCCAAAACTCACAGCCCTCAAAACCACCAGGCTCGTGATTCAGGCCACCTCAGTATGTCAGAGATTTTCCAACCTCCCCTCCATAAAGCATTGGTTGGAAGAACACATCCCTCTTCTCAACTGGTCTGTATGAGCACGCTCAGTGTGTTGAGCAGTACCGAGCGCCACTGTGCCCACCAGGGCTGCTCTCCTGTTGTGGGCACCAACTCACCGCCCAGCACACTCTGGGCAGAGGGTAACAGCCAACAGGCAAGCCAGGAACGAGGCGGGCACGAGCCAACATATTGAAATAATCATACCATCCCTTCGCTTGAGCCCGTTGAGTTGCCAGGGACTTGAAAGAGTGCTTGAGTCCTGGCCCCCTGCTTAATTGTTCTCCATGCACTGGCAGCAGTCTGATTGTGACAGGCATGTTCTCAGGTTGTAAGACTGAGGATCCTGGCTATATGGGACCATCAATTTTACTGGGTTGGCTGTATTAAAGCATATCTTTTTGCCAAGCGCCTCACTGTAGTCAGATGGAATTCACTGTTGATGTGTCATACACTAGAGAATCTTACTGAGCTCCTCTGTACCTGGAACAGGCCGTGCTGGTGATACCAGTTAAGACACACAAATGTGGGTTGTGTTTACATTAAAAAGTTGTGTGTGTATTATTGGATATATTATTTTTGGCATTTCAGCATGGAGCATTGCCTCCAGAAACATTTTGTAAGTTTTATATGCTTTTGCACTGTTAAACTGTATTATGTTTCCTGTATTTGCATTGGCCTAAATCAATTGAATTTAGCTAAAACCCTGGATTTTGTTCAGCTTGCTGGTGGAAATTTATTTTTATTGTATATCCAGATACAGGAAAAGTCTTGAAAAACAGGGTGTGGAAAATCAGCTGCTTGTTTGCTTAGTGTATCCCAGGAAGAATGCAGTGTTACAGGACTTTGTAATAGTTTAGTCCCAAAGCCGTAAAAGTGCTGAAGACAAGAGTTACAAGTGTTGTAAGGAAGACTTTCTGCTTAACTTGGGCTTGAGGTTTCTGAGAACATCCAAAACGTTTGGTGCTTTGCATAAGTCCCAAAGGAGGGTGAATTCAGTGGTTCATGGCTGTAAAGGCACATTGGTCTGTTCTGGTGGGATCTGGGCATCTATAACTGCAGACGAGCCCAGAAAGGTGTGAGGAGTTGTTGCCTGCTGTGGGTGTTTCAGGGGTCCGATGGATGGACTTCCTGTGTGTTTCAGAGAAACGTTCAGCCTTTACTGAAATTGACTGGGAGATTCCTGGGCTTGGGTTGGATCTGGGGTCAAAGCCCTCAAAGTGTTTGAGAGACTGGGTCTCAGTGCCAGTTTTGATAAAGGAAATGCTATTTGGGAAAAAAAGAAGTAAGTGGAGAAAGATGTGGATACCTAGTGATGCCAGAAGTAATCTTAAGTAACTTCTAAGCAAATTGTGATTATTTCGCTTTATTTTTTAAAGTAATTTCTTTTCTCGAAGAGGTAAAGTGTCTTCCTTCATACTTTAAGAACCTTTGTCTTCAATGTGATGGTCTATTTGTGAAGAGTTACTTCATCCAGTTATGCAGTACTCATTAGATGAACTAAATATAACGTTTTCAAACTCCTTGTTTTCCAAGCACTTGTGTCCAGGAGGGAATTCTCCTGCGTGTGGCTGAGATGTGTGTTTATTGTAGCTTTGTTTTCGCTGGCAGTGAAGTTCTGAGAAGTCATTTCCTTCAGGTTTGATGCATCCTAGTTGCTTATATGAACTGTTTCCCAAGGCACAAGGCAGATTGATTAGTCGGAGAAAGATCTGACCGCAGAGCAAGAAGTAATTTTCTTATCTTAGAAAGATGTCATTACTGTTCATTCCTAAAATATGTCAGCAGTATTGAAGGTACCTTTAGGAATGTTTGGAGATGGTTAGGGCTGTTCTCAGAGGTCTAATGTGTCCAAACTGAAACAGTCTGTAAAACACCAGTGTGGTGATTTGGGGATTATTAATGTAATGGACCACAGGTAAGGTCTGTGCAGCCAGTTCCAAAGTTATTTTTGTTTAGTTTGAGACTAACTATATATGAGATGTTTGACTTTCTTCACTTTTAGCAAACTAAAAATATTATTAAAAATAGTTTTATGCCCAACTCCTGGGTTGATGCAGAATCTTCCTTTTGCTGGAAAGAAGAACCTGTTCAAATTCATTGTTTAGTCCCTTGTATGTTCCTGTTTTTTGTGTTTTGATCACCTTTGTATGGCATGTCTCTTTTAGGTAATTCTCAGTGTAATAATTGACCAATGCTGAGTTATAGTATTTTTATAAGCAGTTTAATTCCACATAAGTGTTTCATATCAGAGTTCAACAGTTTGTCCCCACACTGAAATTGTCTTCTCCATTGTTAGAATCAAGTAGGTAATATTTTGGGGGAAGTGATGGGAAAAGGAAAATGCAGATTAGCAAGAGGCAAAGCGCAGGCAGACTGTAATGTCTTGGCAAGTCAGAGAGATGTAAAGTGCTATTGGACCTGAACCTCTGTTTCATGAATCTTTTTCACACTGTGATATGGAGATTGTACACTTTGAGTTGAGTGTTCTCTTTGGTAGAAGAATAATGAATTATATAAAAGGTTGTTTCCCTTTATTACCTGTAAAATGGAGAAAATAAAATTTGACCCAGACTGCATTCTGTAGTATAGATTTCATCTGCTAAGGAGGAGGGTGGCCTTTGGTTTTGTTTTGGGTTTCTGGGTTGTTTTTTTTTTTTTGATAGGTGGCTCACACCTATTTATGTGTAAGTTTTGCTCCAAAGATCCCAGAGAGATACTTTAGCACAGGTAGAAGCTTTATTATTAGTTTGCTCATCCAAGAGATGAGATGACAAATTATCACCAAAATACACCTGGTCAGTATTGGAGATGTAATTTCCTACAACCCAGATGCTCCTGACAGGGGACAAACTGTTTGAAGTGGGGAAGACAAGGTGCCACTTTGCTCATCTAAAACATGGGGAAAATGAAGAGTTTTAATAAAAGGAAGCTGTTACATACATGACATGTTCTTGTGTGTTTCCTTGTTCCATAATAATCTTTAAGATGGATATTAAAGATAAATTTGTGTTATTGAAGTCATGGCTGTGGGTTTGCCCTCGGCTGGTGATGGGTTTATTAACCAGTACCCCTCGTGTGTGTGCTCACACAGGAGGTTACCAGGACTAGTGAGAAGGATGATGCAGAGGGTGTTTGCCATCACAGTTTTGAAGGCAGACACATGAAGTACTTGTCCATCAAAATTAGCTTCAGCCATTTAGTGAGAACCACCCTAACACAGAAATAGAACCTTTTAGAGCCATCTCCAGGCATTGGAGTGTTTTAACAAATGCATGGCTGGGAGTTCTAGTGAGATAACAGCAGCAAAGAATATTGAACAAGAGAAAATGGAATAGTTAAGTTTTTTGGTTTTTGGGTTTGTTTTTTTTTTCAAACATTATGTTTTCCAGTTTCAGGTTTTGGTCTTCCCATTATGTGTCATCACGAGAACCAAAACACTGAAACCAGTTTTGCCTAAATTTTTCACTTTGTAATGTAAATATGGTGGGCATGAATTAATAGGGTCACCTGGAATGTGAAGAAGTCTTTATTTACAGATGTTAATCTGCAATTATTCAGTTCATCATAAATAAGTTTTATTTTTGTAGTTTGACTTAATCTCATTTTTCATGTCAGAGTCTCTATGTCATCTGGAATATTCTGCATTATTAGGGACATTATATTAAACTGTCTAATAAAGTTGAAAATAATAATTTAAATTATCTTATTTATTGGAATTGGACTTAAAATGCATGTCCGTGTGCTGCGTATGAGAAGAGAATGAGACATCAAAAAAAGCATGCAAATTACTTTAGGAGCTACATCTCCTTTCAATGAATAATAATTTAAGCACAAAACCTTTTTAGGGGCTTTAGAAATGAGGCCACTGAATCTGTTTTGATCTGGATTCTTTACAGTCGACAAAAGGGTTAACTGCCTGGAAGAAGGTGGGCATTGCTAAGCACATTTTGTCTATGAGATAAAGATCATATGAAAATTTACATGTTAATGGAACATTTAAGGGGAAAAAATTGCTCTTTGTCAATTGATTGTATAAATATTTTATCTAGTGTAATATTAGAGGAAGGCAAGCGTGAAGGCATTCAGTTTGAATAGTTTTTGAGAGGAAAATTAGGACATTATTGTTGAAGAAATAATATAAAATAGGGAGTTACAAGCACTTGATCTAAACTGTAAAAACCTTTCATGCACTCTGGCAGAAAGAGCAGATTAAATCCATAATGAAATGGGTAACTTTAGGCCTGCATAAATTTCCAAGCAGTCTCAGTTTCCCAGGAATCTCTCTCTGCTAGATTAATGGCTAGCAGCCTGCCACATAATGAAGTGGTTTGCCTTGGCAATGTGCTCATGAATTTATTATGGTGTCCACAAGTGTGCTATATGGCCTAGACATCTTTATAAATCCTGGATTTAGAGCTGCAGCGATGAGCCATTTCGGTCCTAATGGTGAGGTTGATTTATCACTGTGGTCCTCCACTCCACTCTCCAGCCCCCTCTCTGACAGTTATAAAAGGAAAATACAGGTCATATCACTGATGGAAATGAAATGTGAAGGTAATTAGATAATGCCAAATGGATATGGGAAAAGGTGCACTGCTGAAATTTTAAATATGTTGGTAATTTTTTCCTTGGAGCAATTATATCAGGTTGATTTATTTTTACAGTTTATAATCACTTAACTACCTGTGGCTGATTTTAACCAGAGCTTGTGCCTTTGGAGACAAGAAGTAAAGCTTTTCAGTCCATGATTGTTTATTGTAAATTCATTTATCTCAAAATACCTAATTTATTATGCAATTTACACAAGTCACAGCTCATTGCTGATGGGGAATAATGATTACCCATTTGGCTCCTTGTAAGCTGTTCTCTGTGGCTTTATAAAATAATCAACAGTCAAAGCCACAAGGATTTAAAGAATTCTCTATATTGAAACTAAACCCTTTTTTTTTTTTCTCTCTAAAAGACACTGGAGAAAAATAGAATACAAAACAAATTATCTAGAGATGTTTCAAATCCATGCACGAGTAGTCCAGAAATTACTGTATTGGATATTTCTAATTCATATTTTTATTACAGAGGGATCAGGACTTTTAACAGGAATTTGAACATTTCCAGAAGAAATTGGAAAATTGTTAGCAACCAAGGTAGTGGAGCTTTGAAAACAAAAGCGGTATGATGTAATAGGGTGTTACGGACCAAGAGAAATAGATCTGCCCTGGAATTTCAAGGGGACCTAAAGCCAGTTTAGGGGACAGCACTGTGATTCCATAGCAGCCCTGCTGTCAAACGCACTGAGACTTTCAGTACAACTCGAGGTACTGTAAAATGAAACTTGCAGCAGGTTGTTCAGTGCTGAGGAGATGGCTGTTGTGAGCTGACAGATTTTTCTGACCTGTAATGTGGGGGAGGGTGGATGGCCTGGCTGGGTATGGCAGGGTTTTGAAGTGTATTTTGACTGGGTAAAAAATGGGGTTGTTTTGTTTTGTTTTGTTTTAAAGAAGGTGAAGTGCAGTGCTAAGGCAGGCAGGCCTAGAAGTGATATCTTGCTTTTAAAAATGTGCAATTTCTTGTGCTAATTTTTGACTTGATACAGAGCCGCCCTCAAGGCAGGAGCCCAACATTTGCTGTTGGCTGGTTATAGAACAGACACAGAAAACTCCTTCTGCATGGTGCAGGCTTCCTCATCTCTTCTTAGAGATCATAACTTTTAAGTAGCAACAGTTGGGATGCCTGGTGGCAGCTCATCAACTGAAGGAATATTTTGGTACTTCCAGAACTGGCAAGCACTTGAATCCCAAAGGCAGGAAAAGGGAGCCAGGTTGGCCCAAAGTTATATTTTGATGCTCGAAAAGAATTTTGAAGCTCTGCCTTTGCAGTTCTGGAGCAGGGCTCCTGTAAGTGTGTTGCATAGTACTTATTAGTAGTTGGATACACATTTTTAAGTTTCTTCCCCCAAACAGCAGGTCTGCCAGGGCTGGGTTGTGCAACTCTCTTAGTGGGTGTCTGTCCCATGGGTGGTGTTTGAAGTCCCCAGGTTCAGTCACTCATCCACAGTCACTCACCTGCAGTGGTGCATGCACAGTAGAAATGTGACTTCGAAGTTTTAATCTGAGAACACCTGAATTTAAAGGACACCATGCCCAGAGGCAGATGTGGATCCACTGTTCTCAGATTGGATACACCTGTCATCCTTTTGAAACTCTTTTTGAAACTTTTTTTTGCTTCTACTTGAGTTTTCATTATAATACTGCTTTGTTTTAATGAGATTAATAACTTGTATGATAAATTAGTACCTCTTGTTGCTGGGTCTGGTGATGAAGGAGGGCTGTGAGAGCTGTTGAAAGGGGAGTTGTAACACCCATGTAACACCCAATTTTCATTGAAAGATCTGTGGGAGCTGGGGGATAATATGGCTTCTTAGTGATTTATTTCAAAAATTTCTATCACTAGTACATATTTATAATATTGTAGCATCTACTGATATTGAATTGCCGTTTAGTTTCCTGAAAATGCAGAAAAAATTTTGTGTTTTGGTTTATTTTTTGTTGCCTGGTAACTTTTCAGAAAACAAAACTGTAATTGCTTCTACAACTGAAATTGTTTTTTTACCTCTGGGGGAGAGTGGAAGTTTGCTTTCAAATAAGGATTTAGTAAAGGTGTCTTGGTATAAAAGATGAAAATATGAGAATATAACTGTCACAGTGGTCTGCAGCTATGGGGACTAGAGCCCTGGATTAAACTCTTGAAGTTTAGAAGTTTTAAATAGGAGTTTTCAGTGTAGGATGAAAAACTTGAATATATATAAATTCTTATCAAAATACCATCCCCCTGCTCCTTTTAGAAAAAAGGAATAGTTCTAAATGTTTTGTTGTGTTAATGAGTTACAAATTCTCAGCTTCAAACATTCAAGACTGAGAGTAAAAATTCTGCACATTCCTGGAGAAAATTTGATAGTGATGCATATTTGATCAAATATTTGTTTTATAAGTTTCCAAATGTTCGCGCATCCCTTTGAGCTGCCTGGGGCTGTTCCTGCTGCCTGTTCCACGTGCTGCTGTAGGTAAGCCACCACAATTATTTGCTCTTTGCCCATAAATAAATTCTCAGCTCTCTGGAACAGCCAGTCCTGCCCCTTTTAGGTGCTGTTGGTTTTTACATAGAATGTGTTGGTGTCTGTTATGAACAAGTCACTGTGTACCACAAATACCGGCCCCAATTCTGTACCCTCTGGCTGCATCCCATGGAAATCTGCTGAGCCAGAAGTTCCCTGCTCCTGTTGTTTATGGGCTGGACTATGGCAATATTGCTAAGGATGCATGATTTTGTCTTGCACAAACCTTGTTGTTTTTCATGGTAAGGTTTCCAAGCGTAAAAAGGTGTATGGAGTCTGTCGGAGAGCAGCTGAAGCAGCCTGATTGCTTATGTCTTCAGTAGGTGGTTTTTTGGGTTTTGGTTGTGTATGTGTGGCATTGTGTGGGGTTGGTTGGTTGGGGTTTTTTTTATGCCCCCTGTAATTTCTCCTGTTCTGGTGGTTTGCAGCCCTATTAAGTCTATTTTACTTCTCAGGTAACATATTGCATATTGGTACTAAGGCAGCTAAATAACTCTTCAAAGGATCTGCTGCCTGTATCTTAGTTTTTCAGGGACTGCTGTAATAAGAAGTCTAAAATTCATTTAACTGAAGTTTAAGATTTAAAAGATAAGTACTGTTCAGTTGACTAATCAAATAGTCATAAAAGCTCTTTTCTGAACTATAATTGCATTTATTCAGTTCTGGGTTTGATTTATTTTTTATTTTAATTGTCAGCTCTGCTACACCATGATGCTAATAGAAATGTTATTGCAGCCAATATGGGCTAAAATGATGTCTGATGATTATTAATGAGAGCAATAAGAAGGTATCTTCATATAAAGTCAGCATTAAAGGAGTAATTCATTTTACCTGATATAATTGGATTGTAGCATTTAAATAGCCTGGGACTTCCTCTTAATTGTGATTAGTTGTAGCTTCTTCCTTTTAGTACCATATTTAACTCTTCCTTCACTACTACTTCTGTTTCTTCTATGAAGTAATTAAACATGAATTGCTCAGTGCCTTTTAGTAAATATATCCAAGGATTTAGTAGCTGTTAAATGGAATAGCTGCTTGTTAGAAATAGCTATGCACAGTACCCATAGCTGGGGATGTGAAGCTATCACTTCACTATAATGTTTTATATGGCACATCATTATACAAATGCATCAATTGTTGCTTTGGTTGCAAGAATCACAGCAGGTGCCTTTGTCAGGAGCAATTGTAAAGCTAAATTTTATGAGAATCAAATGAAAGGAGGGTAATTATCATCTTTATTTTACCAAGGGATAAGCAGAATCCACAAAGGCTTGTCTGGAACTGTGGTTGCCAAATGAGCTGGTCTGAAATGTGCTGAGCCCCCAGACCCTGCGTTCTCCTCCTCCATGAAGGCTTTGGGGTGACTGCACAGTATGTTAAGGGAGATGAATTTTCTGTTATACTGCCCTGTTTTTCTGTCTCAGAAAAATTAACTCTGCTGCTCAGTTTCTGGTGGATAAATGATTTGAGGATTCAGCCTGTTTAAAAAAAAAAAAAAAAATTGCTACTGCAGACACCCAGAGAATGACAGGGTGGGGGAAACACATCTCTAGTGTTCCAGATCCACAGGTTTTAAGGATTTGAAACAAAACCTTGTTCCACCCTTCTATTAATTTTACTAGGTTTTGAAGAGCTCTAATGACTTGGAATTTGAAAGGATGGTCACCTGGGAGCTGTGGTATAAAATTTAGTCCATATTTATGACACTCTGCTGTAAGAAATGAGCATCTATCAGGAGAATAGTAACACTGATACATAGGAGGGCTCTCTGAGGATAAATTAGAACCGTTTATCCCTTACTGAGAAATGCACATATTTCTTTCTTACAACTACCAGAGCACCTGGAGAGACTGAGTCTGGCTGCTGCTGGTAGCTCCCAGCTAATATACATTGATTTACTTTTACTCTAGAGTGCATGAGGATAGATAAAAATCTGCTGATCAGTCTTCCATGTTCTCTGCTCTGCTACCTTAACAGTTAAGATACCTGAGCATTTAGAGAATAGGTAATTCCTTTCTTCTGTGACCTCTGTGCTATTTTTCCATGTTAACAAGATGTAATTTGAAAACATTTGGGTGTATTTCCATGCATATTACTTTGAATCCTGTGCAGTATTTTGATGTGTGAGGCAAATAAAATGATGATGGCTTGATGTCAGCAGTGGATGGAGGTGTCACACAGCTGAGGACTCTTTTCTCTGCTGTTTAAATGTCGTCTCCTTCTAAGGCATCTTCCAGACCATGTTATTTTGCAGCCATGAAGTTTGATGGCAGCTGTTTTTGACCCCATGGCACAGACAAAGGAAGTGTTTTCTCTAACATAAGTAATATCAATTCTGTTAGGAGTGAGGCTTCTCCAACTACTTTTTGATGGCTTTGACGCATGTTACTGATGGACGCACAAAATCTTCCTCGTGGTCTGTGTTTATTACATCAGTTGCTGGTAAGAGTTAAGAGTGTGGAGTGAATCCAGCTTGTACATGAGTGCTCACCCTCCCCCCTGTCCCTATGCCTGGTTTTGCATTTTGATGAAAAATAATTAATGGACTTCAAAAATGCCCAGGATAAATAATGAATGAAATTAGGCTACCAGTAATTTATTCCAAAGGCTATAATGTGTTAACAGGAACTGCAGAGTTAACAAAATACTTGTTCTTTTAAGGCTGGCTTGAAAGGGTCATTAGTATTAATGACACTTTTGTATCCCATCCAGAATTTTGGAGGGAGTACAAGAAGAGGGAAGGAATTGAGCTGATGGATATTTTGGTTTTCAGAAACTGATGAGCAGTATTAGAGCATGAGATGAGAGCTGGAATAGCTGCTCTGCCCAGCCTTGCCAACACAGCCTAATTTTGGTGTGCAAATATTCCTGCCCGTGAGCCTTTCAAGAGTAAAAATGGATGGTCAGGTGGAAATGCATCAGATTATGTAACGGCTTGTTTGGGTTTTAGGTGGATAAATTTCCAGTAGAGATTGCTGAAATCACTGAATTTATTTACACTTCTTTCAGAAGGTAAAAGTTGGGCAGTGTAAATGGAGAAAAGTGGATGATTAAGAACAAATGTGTAACTAGTACACAGGTGAAAGTCCTTGGCACATATTTTTTTTAAAGTTTGTCTCCTAGATGGCCTAGATGTTTTTACATTCCATTTGGGGGACATTATGACACTTAAGCCCTTGTATTTTGATACTCAGAGCACACTTTTGAAATTGGAGTCAGTATCTGCTCATCTTGGTATGTACTATTTTTCACTGTGATAAAGCTTGTGTTTTAAAAAATGTTTCCCAGATTGGGATGAGGTTTTAGGCAGCTCAGACAGATCTCTGTCCCTGGGAAGACAACCAAACTTCTGCCACTGATTTAAAGGTAGGGTGTAATGGATAGCTCCAGCTCTACTCTAAGTCAATTAAGTTTACAAGCTTTTGCTGCCTCTGAAATCAAAACCTGTGTTGTCTCAAATTAGGTACCTATTAAGGGGAAAAAATGGTATGAAAATGCTAGATGTAAGTGTTCCCTTCCAGGATACTTCTGGTATCTGTTCTGTGATTGGGTACAGGAAAAAATTAATCTTTTGTTACCTGAAGAAACACAGCTCTTTCAAAAAAACCACTTTTTTTTTTCCCCCCAAAAGTTTGTATTTAAAAGAATTGTTATTCCACTTGTATTTCTTAATCAACTAAATAACAAGCACACTGTCACTTCTCACGCTGTTTTAAACACACAGCAGAGAATTCTCTTTCTAACCCCTAATTTGAATACCAGAATCTCTCATTTTTCTCGTGCCCCATTTGCACACTCTGCATAATAAATGTTAACATAGGTAGGACTTTACATCATCAAAGAAAACATGCTCCATGAAATATTATGTGTATAAAATATATATAATCTTCATCAGGGTAGGGACTGCATGTTTTCTCCCTTTCTGCCTTGCATTTTGTCAAACATAGATTGTGTATTAATGTAATGCTTCAAAAAATAATAGATTGTTTCTGCTTCATTTATCTGTGCATGTGTTATCTCATTTTACGAAGCATATGCACGTCTTTTAATCTGCTATTAACATTTTCTTCAACTTTGCCCCCTCTCTGTTTTATCCTGGCAGTAGGCGAGGGAGGTTTGTTTATCCTGCTCCAATTCTGGGCTATTTTCATCTTTAATTGTAGGCCAGGGAGCGGGGACCTCTCTGGCACTTTTGTTTTCCCCGGCTATGTAAATGCGAGTGTGCCGGCTGCACTGGTGGGACCTTCTTTCCCTTCAGGGTTACTTATGCAGCAGATGCATTGCCAATCCTCTTATTGTACCGATATTGATCCCACCTCCCCATAATGAACTGTAACAACAACTCTATTATTCGCAGGTACCCGATTGGCTGAGGATAATATGAAATTAGCTGGCGTGCATCGGGCCTGTCAGTATCGATTTCCCTACCCAGATTACTTGTTACAAAAGAATAGAGCTGTCTGCACCGTAATTGAACAAGTTAACTCCTTGTCTCATAAAATGTAAGCCCATATTGATTGCCTACTGTAGTATGCAGAAGGAGGAAAGTTATAATGGTATTTAATCGCCATGGTGCTGAGAGGCCTTTTTTTGTGAACCAAGTGACAGCTGCTGAGAAAAGGCTTGAGGCTTGCTTGCAAACAGAGAAAACAGCAGGATTTCTCTGAGTGATACATAATGAAGGGCTGCAGTGAATAGAGCTCATTGCTGCTGCAGCCTGGCTCGTAGTGCTTCTGCAGTAATTTTTATTTTAGTTGCTTTGTGAATGAATGGCAGGACACACTTGGGTGTGTGTTGGTTGGTTTCCCTAAGCTGTGGTGTCTTCAGATCTCGTTTAGGTTTAGGTATGCCCTCTTTTTGAGCATCGAGAAAATAAATTGAAAATCGAGTTGTAAATGTTTTATGAGCATGGAGGGTCTGAGTTGCCCCATCAGGCCAGTTGGAGATGGCACAGCTCTGGTGGGTGTCTCCTGTCCTCAGGATGTGTGCAGCTGGGGAGTGTCTGGCTCTGCCGTAGCACTGCTTGGTGTCTGTGTTTGTAGCAGCAGCTGCCTGTGTGCAGTGACATTTTAAAAAGAAGAATTACACAGAGTCCACCAAGTGTGTATTACATTAACAGCCAGCATCACTAAAAGTGCAATTTGGGAGCAAATGATGGAAGCTCTGAGTGCAGGGAGGAAGGGATGGGAGCTCCCGTGGCTCTTTCCTGTGGTGTTGGCTGTGGTGGTTTGCTACACTACGGGGAGGCTCTGGCCACAGGGTTTCAAAGATGGACAAAGGCTTGGAGAAAATTCCTTGTTCTCAGGGAATGACTAGCTCTTGCACAAGGGTTTGCTGTGCCGTTGTTTGGTTTTGTCTGTCTTCAGCACTTTAGTTTTCAGTTCAAACTCACCTCTCCACATACTGATATCTTTCTGCTCCTCTATTTTTTTTTATTGCACTTTCCATTCCCTTGAGTTCTAAGTTGTTGGTTTTTTCCTTTCCCCAGAGACAGAACAAGAACTAAATACCATACCTAAAGACATTATGCTAGGTTTTTTTACTGTGGTATTGTACTTATTCCACCCTGCTTTTAACCTGGCAAATTTGATGTCTTTTCCTTTCCACTCCCCTTGTGGACCCCTACGCGTTGCTGGAATTGACTTAGCTGTTACTTTTCCAATAAATTCAAGGGAAGCAGCAGTTTGTCTTCACCTGCTTTCTATTCCATCATGCTTTCCCATCAGCTAGATTGGTTAGATTTTTCAGAAGTGCCACGTAAGTTCCTCTTCCCTCCCTTTCCAACCTTAATTTTTTATGATGCAGAATTTATTAGGCAGCATTTAATAGGGATACAAATGTGTGAATAAAGGCACCAGATTTGCTAGGATTTATCGCATTTCACTTTTGCAGTAAGGGGTATAAAATGACATGATGCTGTTTTCTGAAAGAGCCGTGCAAAGCTACTGAGAGATCCTAAACCAAAGTAGAGGAGGTCATGGAAAGGAGCAAAATCAAAGAAAAAGTGATACAAACTTGAGTGTGAAGGAGGAGTTGCTCCAAATCACAGCATTTGAGTGTGAGTCATGGGATGGGATGCATTGATATTGATCACTTGCTGGGACTCCCCACAGAGCCTTGAGGAAAAGAATCCAGATAAAAAACAGAGGCTGGAAACAGAAAAATCCAGCACAGTGTGCAATCTGTGCCATTTCTTCAGAAAGCAAATACCACCAGAGTTGATAAAGTAAATGAAAAAGACCAATTTTTTGCCTGGATTAGGGTTCAGCACCAAGTGTGAATCCTGTCTTGCCTGCAGATTTTACTGATTTTACTCAAAATTTGTACGTCGAAACTTTTTAAGAAAATGTATGCATTTATGTTTTCAAATACATTAAAGAAAAAGAATGTATACTAGTCTAGAATGCTTTTGTATTCATCTTTGAATGCCATATTAGTTTCTTTGCCTTGAAATTAAACCAGTGAGTGTATAACCTAATCCAACCACATACAGCCCACATGGGCATGGTAGCAATTGCCACTGGAGATGGCGCCTTCCTGTAGCTCCACGATCCACTGGGAGTAAAAAGCAAATGACTCCCTGGTTTTTTGTATCCATGGAGCCACCCACACCGAAGGAGATTAGTATGGAAACTATTGCCAATTTGCCATGGCTACCTATAACATGGCTGTAACAGGCTGTATGGCATATGAGGTAATGGAAATTAAATCAGGAGGGTAAGGAAGAAGGAAGAACAGAAAGTGTAATGTGTTCCTCTTGCACTCTGCACAATTTAAAGCAAACTTATTCACCAAACAGTAGCTGTGTATTCACTCAGGGTTTTATGAAATCTTTAAGCTGGAGTGTGGGAGGAGGCAAATGCAGGGAGTTTCTGGTCTCTGCTCTGTGTCAGCCTTGTGTGCTATGAAGCAGAAGGCAGGTTTCTGCTGCAGCTGCAGCTTGAGGTCTGGTTGAAAAATAAGATTGACAAGAAATTCCAAATAGACTGCTGTTCCCCAGTGATTGAAACAAGTGCAGTTTTCATTCTTTCCAATTCCTAAAATTTAAGAGAGAATCAATCAAATGGTGCTGAAGATTCCCCAAAGCTATGACACACTCTTCCTGCTTCCATATTCAGCCTGCTGTTGTGGACCGTGGGAAGTGCTAATGATCACTTTGATAATTGCCTTGACACTTTTCATTAGACTTAATATCTCTCCCCATAGAAAGTACTTTTGTTTTTCTATTTGCCTCTTTCTTTGCAGAATATTAGTGAGTTGTGGGGAATATTGGTCTGGTGTGTTTAAAGTCAAGGTCCCATGTATGTTCAAGGTTCATGAGTGTTCTGATGTGGCTGTGAAATATTCCATTCTGGGGAAACTGATGCATCTTTTCAGGGTCCTGGATGTTTGCATGACAAGGCCTGCTGGGACACTGTGTAAAAAATAACTGTATCTAAGCTGTGTGAGTATGCAAATGTGCAGGTTCTTTTCAGCTTATTTATCGAAACCTGAGATTCCTTGGACTCACTTTGCTACTGTTCTATCTTCCCATTCTCTTCCATATGCCCCTCCTTAGGGAAAATGAATCTATTAGAGACATGCAAGAAGCTCAGCAAGTCCTTGCTTGTAAAGCATTAAATGTTGCTGCCTCCTACCCGGATGGTGTGCTTCCCTCTCCTTTGGTCTGGCTGGGACAGGGCTTAACAGGATGGAATTCAGGTGGTGGCTGCAAGTACTTGGTGCTACTAGCCTGCAAATAATATAGAGCAATAAATGTGGGGAGCAAAAAATCGAGGCTATGACATGACCTTAGAGTAGCTTAATAAATATTACATACAAAATATGCCAATCAAAAAGGAAAAAACCCAACATAGTATTGCAAGTATTTTTTTGGGCTGCAGTGTAAATACAGTGGCTGCTGTATTTACATCTTTGCTTGCACTCTTTTTGCATATGTGCACCTCTGCTTCCTGTATCCCAATCTCAGCCTTTGCACCAGAGCAAGAGTGGGATTTTTTCATTCTTCTGTATTACTGTGAAGTGCAAATGTATATAAATGGCTATTGCTGTGTATATAGAAATTACCTGAAGTAAGATGGTGGTATGCAAAATACCAAATAATGCATTTCATTTTGCCCTAAGGTTGTATATTCTCTGTTTTCCCTGTTCCCAAAGCTATAGTCCATTTTATTGTATTCCATGACAATTTTT
Organism: Dicrurus megarhynchus; assembly: GCA_013399195.1. NCBI lineage: Eukaryota > Metazoa > Chordata > Aves > Passeriformes > Dicruridae > Dicrurus > Dicrurus megarhynchus. The sequence continues at coordinate 58,090 of VXAD01005737.1, forward strand.
ACATGCTGACAATTCTGTCCACAGAAACTGGTAAACATAAAGGTTGTCTATATGCCCTGTCTGCAAGAAGATTTTGGAGTTCTCCTGCTCCTACAATGCCTTCCTGGGTTGGTGCTGCCAGATGTATTTTGGGATGTACCCCTATGGACAGGTCCTTAAGCACAGGAGCTCTGGGCTGCTCGGGTAGAGGCAGGAAAACTGTAGGGACACGTTCAGGCTTGTTACGATGTATTAATGTTTTTTGTATAAGCACATCACACCTGGTGGGCCTTGGACAGGTTGATGCAGGAGGAAACAAATCCAGTGCAATGTTTTTTACAGCCAAAAGCAGATAAATTTTTCCTGCCTTTCTTCCTCTCGCGGGAGCTGCCCATGCAAGGTGGAAGTTCACGTTACTGAATACTTGTTTTGGCCCAAAAGGGAGACTGGACTATTTTCAGGCTGCTCTGAGGAAAAATTGCTTCTGTAAAATGAATTGAATTATTTTCTTTGGCATGATTTAGAGTACTTTTCTTCCCTGAGAAGTGGGATTCTATGCTTGTGGTCCAAGCTGCTGCTGTCTTCACTCATGCCACTAACTCGCTGCATTTGATAGACTTAGTTTTTATAGTTTTTACCTCAAGTATTCTGAATTTTAAGTCTTTTCTTCAGCCAGTTTTTCTGTTTTTTCTCCCACAGCACTTAATAATGATACTGCCCACCAAGTTAGTATTTTAGTTATTCCTAAATATCTTTGTTCTCTGTAAAGCACTTTTTCTTTCTTGAAGTACAAGTATAGCCTCACAGTTTTTTCGCTATTGAAAGTGTGCTTGGATTCTCCCTTTTTTGTGTAAGTGTTTTTACTTTTGGGGTTGACAGAAGCCAATAAGAGAAAAGGCAGTTTAGAATGACACAGAAATATTTAATATACAGATTGAGAGTAATAACAAGGAAAGGATCTGCCAGACAAACAGCTTCTGTTAAAAAGAATTATTGTGCTGAGACCCCTCAAGGTAGCAATTCACTTATGCACTTCTTGTATCAGTTGCCTTTGACTGCAAGACCTCTGGAGTAGATATTTTCTGTTATCTGTGTGTGATGAGTGGCCAGAATAATGGTGGAGCCCATCTGGAATCTTTGGGTGCTACAACTTGGAATAACAGTAGAGAATCATCCCTCCTTGCAGATAATCTTGATGTGCTGCTTGTGGCTTTACCCTGCACTACTGAAATCAATCAGAGTTTAACAGCTGACATGAGATAGAGATCCATTCTAATTAAGTTTGTGATGAAAACGATCTTTGAAATTAAGGTTGTTTTCCGAAACTGAGCTGAGTTGTGAAATATTTCATGAAACATTTAAAAACCCTGGTCTTTTTGAAACACTCTGCTTTTCTGCATTGTTACACAAAGTCACCTTCAATCCACAGCAGAACTTTGCTGCGTTGGGTTTGGATGTTGGGTAGAAAATGTGAGGGATTATGGAGAACGCTTCTTGATACCCAGGGTACATGCCCATTAGTTAGACTATCTAAGCATTCTTTTTTTGGGGTGGTAAGTTTGGTTTTTGGGGATTTTTGTTTGTTTGTGTTTTTTTTTTTTTTGTTTTAAATTCTAACCCAGTTTTGATTTCTTCTCTTGCTACTAATGAAATAAATAGCTTGTAATTCAACAGAATGGGAAGATTTTTACCCCTCTGAAACTTGTTACTGGATACAAGAGAGAATGGAAATCCTCAAAGTTTGCTGTAATGATTTCTGTGCTGTGATTTTTTTCTGTTCTAGAGTGTGAAAGGATGAGCGTTTGAGGAAAAAAATAGGAAAAAAGAATGTGATGGTTCTGCAAGAATTCCAATTTAAGTTTAGGCTTCCTTAATAAACACCCAAAAAGTTCAGGGCTTATTCAAAGTAAGAACTGATGTCAGTGATAAACATCCATTCACATCCTGCCATCAGAGTTAGAAAATGAAGGGGGACAGAAAGTGGGCACAAATGTGTCTGTAACGTTGGTGCTTACCTTTTTCAGTTTGCTTAGAAAGCCTAGAAGTTTCTGCTT
>VXAD01005737.1:62622-195122 GCA_013399195.1 Dicrurus megarhynchus
GTAATTTCTGAGAAGGGGAGGGAAAATGTGATATTTACTTAGACTTGGACCATGTTTCTCAGTTGTGGATCTTGTACCACATTAACTTTTTCAGCTGTGAGGGGTTGTGGTTCAGATGTATGGCAATACATTGGTTAGGGACAAACAGTATGCTCAGGGTGAATCCTCTTTTAATTGCAGAGTGCATTCTTTTTTCCCAACCAAAATTTTCTATAGTTGACACCAAATTTTATTTTTCTATCTTTTATCCTTGTCAAGAGGGGACTCAGAATAATAGTCAAATAATGCTTAATTCCCTGTTGTGGATACTTGATGATGTGCTTTTTGTCATATTTCTTCTGGGACTGAAGCCTTTTCAGTTGAAATCATTATTATTTCGGCTAAGGGTCAGCGAGGCTAAACAGCTGTTGGTGATCTAATTACAGGGGTTTGCAGAGAAGCATTTCAAGTTTGTCTCACCAGTTCAGACCCATTCTAATTGCTATTGCTACTCAACTGAGCTGATATTGAAGTAAACCTTTGCAGGGGTCTGTGGGTGATTTCCACAGGCATGTCTCCTGGCTAATCCTTATCCAGCCAGTGCTACAAAACCTATGAACATTCTCAGAAGCTTTGACTTTTGAAAGATGAGGGAAGGAGAGAAGTATTTGCCATAACAACAAAATGCAGTTGCATATAAACAATGCCTCCTGTTATATGAATTAACTCCCGTGCTATGAAATGCAATTATACTACGGAAACCAAAGTGCTGTCATCAAAGACTTTGTATCTACTGTTTGGTTTTGTTAGTTGAACCTTGCAAACCTTGAAGCAAAACAACTGATGATGTCTTTTGTATTTTTGAAAACATGGATTTTCTTTGAAAATAAATAATTGCATGGAGAATTATATTTATTATAAGATCTGAGCAATGCCATGTAGATAAAATCTCTTTTTTTTTTTTTTCCTCTTAGCACTTGCATTGTTTTGTTTGTGAGCTTGATGTATAGGGAAGAGAGGGATCAGGGAAGGAGAGGGAAGTCAGATAGTGCTTCCCTCATAAAATATACAAGGAGCTGTGCATACAGAAGTGTCTGTATGAATCTGTTTATGGCTCTTTGTGACTGACTGGCTAAATTACAGTTTCATTGTTCTAAATCCCTGAGGACTTTTCCAGAGATGTTGTAACTAAAGCTGTGCATGTTGTGACGCTCTTCCTACCTGTCACAATCAGCTGCAGATACAACTAATTTATCTATTTTAGTTAACCTCTCAAGGAGCACTGTAATTAACTTTTAAAATTCATGGTTGTCATTGGGGAAATAATATGACATTTTCAGATATTTCTGTCAGGCACGCACTCAGTGGTTTAAAGCAGCTCCTGCTTCCAGCAGCACTGGCATGGCCTTTGAACTTGTGTTTAGAAAGCAGATGCCAGAAAAAAAGAAGTGTTGAAAAAAGTTTCCTCTCTTTAAGCTGTTCTACAGTGTACTTGGAGAGAGTGATCCCACAGGACAGCTCAGTGGTTGTGTTCCTCTTCCAGAGAAAACCCTCTGCACCCTCACAGCAGCACAAAGGGGTAGGGGACTCCGAGGATGTTCCCAGAAACTGTGGTCTGCTGGAATGGCTGGCAACCTGTGTTGGCACTGTTTTATCAGTGATTTTGAGTCTGACTCTCTCTGTCAAAGCCCTGATAATGCTATAGGGGAAGGATTCTGAAGTGTATTAAAATTATATAAAGGGTTTTGAGGTTCAGCTGCTTTTCAAGGAGCATTAGGTCCTGACTTTACTGTGTGCTGTACAATTGTACAGATATGTCTCATCTGAGGAAATAAAACTTGCCTACACTGCAGAACTGCTGGCTCATATTTCTCAAGTCAGACACTTATGGGAAATAAATTTTTTTCAGTGGGAAACAGTTTTTTCAGAGCAGAGAAACCAAGTTCTGTCACATCTCTTGCCTCGTGACTGTACAGATCTCCTACATTCGTTGCCTCTCTGTGCCAATGGGACCTTGCAGGACATCTGCAACTTCAGAACCATACACTGCTGACTGGTTTGTATTCCAACAGCGAGTTCCTGGGTAGAGCAACCTCATGGAGGGACTCCTGCCCCATCTTGGTGCCTTGCCCACTGTTAAAACAACAGGAGAGTGGTTATTTTGTTTTGCCTTTGTTATGCCAGCCATGGACAGATGACCTTATGGTTATTTTGATTTTGTGCCATTTGGGACTATTTATGAATAAAACTGTGATAATTCTTCAGTGCCATTACTGTTGTAGTATAACGGATGTCTCTCTCTGAGAGCTTCCTGGGAATATAAGGAAGTGCTATGGGCCTTGTGCACTGCAGTATCAGCATTTGTTTGATGTATTTTTCAAGCATTGTTTGGTTTCAGGCACAATGGTGATGGGGTTTAGTTCTTTAAGATTCAGAATAGCAACAGTTGTCTTTAACAGACGGTAGAAATTCACTAACTCATATTAATGACTTTAAGAGATTTGTTTTATGATAACACTTCATAATGTGCAAGTAGATGACAGTAGTATATTTTGTGAAAATAATGAAGTCTTAGTAATGTGAGACCATTTTACAACTTGGTGCTATTAAATCTTTGCAGAGAAGTATGGAGAGGTCTATTTTTTGCAGAAAATCATAAAGTTGGGTGGTGAAATGTAGCTTATTAGGCAGTGTAAGAAAAACTGTACTCCCCCGTCTACCTCAGAGTGCTCCATTAATGCTTTTCCCCACCCACAGCAGTCCCTAGGTGGCCATTCTTTTGAAGATGAGACAGGGAGCTGGGAATTCTGCCACAAACTAAGGTTTTCTTTTCTAAAATCTTCACTTAATGACTTACTTTCCTACGAAGAAAATGCAGTGTTAAATGGGTGCAAATGCCTCTCCCTTGGGAAGGTGAGGGCTGAAATACCAGGTGCTACAAGGCTGCAGGAGTAATGTGGGGCTTGCAAAGTGCTGCCTCATGTTGAGCAGAGAAGTCCTTGCCATGCCCCTGGGCAGACTGGAATGTTCCCTTCCTGGGAAGTGCCTGTGCTGTAAGGTCAGCTGGAGAGGAGCGAAACGCTGCACTGAGCTACTCCCTCCTCCAGTCCTTAAAATGTGGGATCTACATTGTGGAGCAGGACCATTCTTAAAACCTGTCCAACATCAAAACACTTTATTCTCACCAGCAGAGTGAGCAGTGGCTGGACAGGAGGGACCTGGAAGCACGACCTTGGTCTGTGCCAGCTGAAGTTTTATCACCGCAGGGGCCTGGCAGAGGCAGCACGGTACCTGTGGTACCCCTGTGCCAGCCCCTGCCACAAAGGCATTGCTGTAATTGCAGACTGGCAGTGAAAACTTGGAGGGCAGCGAATTGTCTTTGACCACAGGGATGTTGCAACTGAAAATACTTAAAGTATTTTCTTTCATTTATGAGATTATTCCTACACAAAGCTATTTTCTGGTGGGCTGGTGCAGTGCTGTGGTACTAATCACGGACTGGGGTTTTTTCCTTTCTCCATAGTCATGCTATCAGCTTTTTGTAATAGGAACCAGTAGCTCTGTGGTCATCTCTTCTAAATTGACTGTACCCTCCATTTTCTTCCACACAACTTTGAAGATTTTTGGCATCCTTTGTTCATAGGCTGCAAGTTAGGGTCAAGCTTTTGAGTCTCCTAATCACTCAGCTCTGGCATAGTCCTGTTGCCACTAAAGCCTCTTTTCATGCCTATTTAATGTCTCAGAAGTGCTTTCAAGTGGTCTTTGATAAATCATAGTAAGTGTTATTCCAGTCGCTCAATAGCAGTACCTGCTGGAGTCTTTTTTAGCTCCCAAGGCAGCTGTTCCCTCTTGCCTTAATTTACCAGTGACAGTAATTCATTCCACTTGAGCTGACTAGCTTATTTCACATTTATTTGCGCATTATGAGCAGTGTCATTCTACTTACCCTTCAGACAGTAAATGGTTTGAAAAATGCAACTGTAACAAATATTAGGCATGGGGAGGGCAATAGGAAAATGGAACCATTACATTGGGGGTCCAAATAAAACATAATGAATAAATAATATTTTAAAATTATCTCAACCATCGAGTATATGCAAAAATCAAAGGTGCTGCATAAACTGGCATTATTCCTTTGAGAATACATTTCTCTTTCCCACCATCTAGTTTAGCTTCCCTAGAGTGGAGTTAAATAAAATATTACCCATCAGGTCAGGAAAATAATTAGTCCTGCATTATTGCCTCCTTCCTAAGCAATCAAACTTGACCCATATATATTATGTATGTTTGCACCCTGCACATCTGGGAAGCAGGTTGTATATAAACAGATGAATTTGGGCTCCGTGTTTGCATACCAAGAACGTTCTACTGCTCTCTACAGAAAAGGCAAGCTGAAAAATTATCAGAGCAAAAGCAAGTCATTTTTGTTTTGGTGTCCTGAAGTAATTTCTTCTGAGTAATCTTTTGCTGGCTGTGGCAACTAGTTATGAGAGTGTCATAACTTAATATGATGGCAAATTTCCCCCTTGTACATGACAAATTACAGAAGTACAAATCATCATGCTGCTCTCAGCAATTTAGTAACGCGCTTTTTAAATGAAGATGGACAACAGAACATCGGATAGGAAGGAAATAAGATAAGGATCTTTCAGAGACTGGATCATCCTTGGTGTGAAATTAAGATGGTCTTGTGCAGTTCTTATGAGGGTGATATTTTTTTAAGGGCCCAATTCTAGGAGTCAAGGAGAAGAAAAGATTTTTCATTCATTAACGGATAAATTTCTAGCACTCGCAGCTTCCAAAACCAGCTAAGAAGTCCCAAATTTTTATTAATTGGACTTCACGATAACTGTGTTGGCTAGCAGAGCCCAGCCTAACTCATGGCTTCCAAATATTGCAGTGATAGTAGGAAATAGGAGACAGTCAGAAGTGGAACTAAAAGGGGAATGTTGGAGGGTCAGGGTAGTCTCTGCTCAGTACTGAGCTCAGGATGCTGAATCATTCCAAGGAAACGGGTTTTTCCTTTTAAGGTGTAAGTTCCTTCATTTTCTCCGACTGTCTAAATTGTCTTTGTGCTTGTAGATCAGGTATGCTGTAAAAAATCCTTTCCTCCGTGGGTGTAGGAGAAGGCTGGATACAAGCTAAACCTGTTATTTAGATTCCTGAGAAATTTCCCAGTGTATCTGAGAGGCAGTTTTGGGGTCCTGAGCACAAACATCTAGTGCTGTAAGCAAGGCTTGTGCCCTGAGCCCCATGCAGGAGTGCTGCAGCTGAAATGCACAGTGGCCACCCAGCACCTCTGTTGGTGGCCTGGGAAGATGGGCACTACTGACCACTGCTCTGGCAGGGGTTTGCAGCTGAGGGAATGCCTGGTTATGCCAGAACTGAAGGAGGCAGGGCAGGTGATCTACAATGTGGTTAAGCAGTGGCCTCAGCCTCAGAAAATCAGGGGTTTATTTCTGCTGAGTCTTAGAAAACTGTGTACAATGACTTGGTTTTCCTTCTAGTAAAAAAAAAAAAAAGGAAGAAAGAACAAAACCAAAGAATGTTTTATTGAGCAGTGAGTCCTTGAGGGTAAGAGCAACTTTCACACTGCCCAACCCTGGGCAGCCGAGTGAAGGCAACTGGTCTTTTACAAAAGGGCTGTGTTGTGTGTAATCTCACAGGATTTTAACCACATCTGGTGTTTCTAGATGCTGCTGAAATATAGGAAAATTATAGCACAGAACTTCCATCAGCAGTGACTGAGTGACAGAAAGTGTGGCTGAGATCCTGCATTCAAGCTGTGCAACATGCAGCTGTCTGGATAAGCAGTAGCATTTACTATAACCTACACTCAGTGCAGTCATCATCTTTCCATCTCCATGTCAAATGTTTTGTCTATAAAATGTAAGCAAGGGTGAGAATCCTAAACATTTCTGTCCTCTTTTGGCAGAACTGACCATTAATTCACAGCAGTGCTTTGTAAAGTCATCTTTCTTGGGAGAAAGAGCTCTGACTAGGAGAAAGTGTTGAAAGTTTGAAGTCAAAAATTGGAAGCATCCCTTACCTAAGTACATACATAAAAAAAACCCAGAGCTTTGTTTCCAGCAAGTACAGCCAAAACAGAAAACAGTTTCCAACTTCTTTTCATAAAGATGATGATACTCATGATAACATGAAGGCAGTTACTGCAGACAAAGTTGGGAAGCCCCAAGAGCTTACTGTTGAAATTTTTATTGCTGGTGGACAGTGGTGGTGGTAAGCCTAGCAATGCCTGCTTCAAGAATGTTGCTGCTTTCTACTTATATTGGTATCCTACTGATTCAGATCCTGAAATAACAGCTGAAATGCTGTTTTCTGTTTAGACCCCCCCCCAAGGTCTACCCTCTGTCCTGCAGGATTTTGTGAATTATCTCTTCTCTGTTTCCTTGCTGTTCTCTGTATGGTTATATTCTTTGTTTGCCTTGTTCTTCATCACTGTAAGTTGTTTGTTATTTCTAGTTTTCAATATGGTTGGCATCTTTAGCTGAGAGTTCACGTTATGTTGTTGCCCTTGAAACTATAGCAATAACCCTTTCAGTAAGAAGATTTTGGGAATCTTTCCTTTGTGGTTGTACAGTAATTAAACAGGGCTGTATCTTTGAATATTGTAGGATTTGTGGATTGTGCATGTTCTGTCCTATGCTTTTAAAAAGAAAACATAATTGTGTATTAATTGGAGACATGCTTTGGAAAAATGTCTGTAATGAAAATTTGCAATGCCTTGCTTTGTTCTAACCTAGCACAGGACCTCTGCCATGGCTCGGTACAGAACAGAAGAGCAGCAAACAGGCTGTTCCCAGCTCACCTGCCCAGCCAACAAACCTGGCTGCACTTCCCGGCTTTGCTGCAAAACGCTTGCATGGCTTTGAAATTGCTCACTGTGAGGGTGGTGAGGCCCTGGCACAGGCTGCTCAGAGGAGCTGTGGATGCCCCATCCATGGAATTGTTCAAGGCCAGCCTAGACAGGGCTCTGAGCAACCTGATCTAGTGGAAAGTGTCCCTGTTTGTGGCAGGAGGTTGGAATTAGATGATCTTTAAGGTCCCTTCCAACCCCAGCCATTCCATGATTCTCCCTCCACTTTGTGCATGGTGAGGGAAGATCTGCTTGTACGTGCTTAGAAAGCAATGTTGTGAAGGCACATGCTTTTAAAAATGGCAATGCCCCTGTTTGTAGCAGGAGTGAAACAGGATATCAGATGTAATTATATCTGCAACAGTTTAATTCTTAAACACTGGACAAATGGGTAGGGATTTAACGAAGTGACAGGATTTGGTTGACTCACATCCCATAGGCACTGTTGAAATGCTTATATCCAGGGAGCAGTAGCAATGTAAACATGGAGCATCTCTGCTCCTTTTTTGGGACTGGCAACAGTGAGATGCAGAGGGTAGTGATTGCAGACTCAAGTCTGTTTCCCTGTGTGGCTTCAAGCCTGTGTGTGTCAGCGCTTTGTTTGCTCCATGGTCTTCTGTCAGAAAAATATTGTCCTTTATGTCAATCTCTGATGTGGTGATTATTCTTAGACCACATGTTTTGGTGTCGATGTGCATCTTGGGGTGTATATATTAATGTCGTCATGGAATCCAAGAGCTGATGAAACAGAAAGGATGCACATTGGAACAACACATTCTTTTCCAGCCTCAAGAGAGGCCTGACTTTACTCTCATAAATCCTTCATTGTAGCATGCAAGCTTCTTGGCTGGTACTGAGTGAGCTATGTTTCGGAGCATATGCACGAACGTACAAACAAATATATGAAACAGTTCTTTTGGCTATTTCCCATATGGTTTAATTTTTCCCAGCTCTGTAAAATTTCATGTGCAAATTCTGTTTTCGTAACTTTTATTGTATCTTAAAAGCAGAGTTTTGAATAATTGTTAAGAATATTTTCTCCCAGTCCCTTTTAGACAAAATCTTTGGTTGATAATGACAGCACAGGGAGCTGTTACATCTCTCGGTTTTGAAAGTAGCTTTAGAAACTTTTTTTCTGCTAATGGTTTATATTTTAAAAGCAGAGGGAATGACTGCCACCTCCCTTTCTTTTTGTTGTTCTTTCCTCTGCTTTCCCCTTCCTATCTCTGAAGCGTTTATTCTCATGCAGAAATTATAGTAGCTTTTATAAACCCTGTGAGCTTACTGCAGCTCTGAGTTAGCTCCTAGTCCCACTACTCTTTTCCTCGTCTCTCATCTCCCATCTCAGTGTGCAGTTTGTATTCTATTTGTTAATTCCAGTTTGATTGATGGTGGGCATCTTCTGAACTCCATAATTGCCAAAACGCCAGTGTTTCCCTATGTAACTTAGTGTTACGTCTGTGTCCTGAGCCACTACCTCAGATGTTATAGACATCTAGATTTACTCTTTCTCTTTGTTTGAACTTTTTTTTACCCCTAATGCAGTTCAGCCCTGTTGGTCTCTTGTTTCTCTGAAGCTCAGAGTCAGCAGGCTGAGACAGTGGCTCAATCCGTAGGAAGAAGAGTGACAGATACAGACACAAAAAATAATTAGCTTCTTGTTTGCTGTTTCCAAATGTAATACCACACTTCAAACAAGACATTGCTATTCCATAGATCACACAGATTGAGTGCAGATTAAATTGTTATCTTATTTATCTAAGTAGGCCTCTGTATGAGCCAAGCTCCAAGCATTGACAAGAGAAAGTCCTTGCTGTGAGTGTTGTACATAGTAAAGATAGACAAGTAGAGAGATAGAAGAGAAAAGGAAAAAAAGGAGGATAGGCAAATCTTATGTACGTTAATATAACGAGCACGGTAACACTGCTTTTGCAAGGGATTTGAAATATGGATGGAATGAGAACCTACCCAGTGCATTCAGCTGGGTCACATCCATGAGCGTAGCTCTGGTTCTGTGGTTGTAGGTTGTGATTTCAGGCACAGAAATGATGGGGGAAGAAACTGATAAATGAGCAGACCAGAGGGTCTTGAATAGAGATGTGGATTAAATCCTCTGTGGAAAATACATTTGTGTGGGAGAGTAGAGATTCATGAGGATGAGGGTGTGCTGTCTCTCATCAGTGTACCTCATAGATACACGAATGCTTCTCTGCTTTTTCTTTTCCGATTTTTTTTTATTACATCCTTACTCTTCATCTACCACTGCATCCAAACTTTTCTTTCATACGAACTGATCCCAACACATCTCCATTTTTCAAGGTATTGTTTCCACAAAACAATTCTTTTATTGTAAAATAAGTAAAGGAAAACAGGAAGAATTAAGAAGGAATATGTTTACTTCTGCGATATACAACACCCCCAAATGCAAATATTCATTTTATGTAAAACCAGAGGAGCAAAGAAAATGGTGTGAAGGGGTCACTATAGAAATCTTGGTTTTCCCAAAACTGATTAGTTGGGAGTTTTGAAATTCCAAAGTCTAATTAAAATGTTTTAAAGAATGAACTACCATCTTTTCTGTACGTACATATGAAGGTATTTTTCCAATGTAATCCAAATCCCAAAATATGTGGCTGTTGTTCCAGTACAGTGTATTTTCCTATGACATTCCTTTTGCAGACCTCAACAGAAATTTTAGAATTCAACATACAAGTTTTTCTCAAATTAATATTAGATTTTTGTGATTTCTATTGACTATAATTAAGTAATGAAAAATGTAGGGGAGTGTCATGCCTGGTTATTTTAAAATTTCTTTTTTCTTTCTCCTTTTTTGTTTTCCAATCTAACTGCTTATATGGCCCTTTGTAATTTCATTATCAGAGTGGTTCAAAGACAATGGTAAAAGATGACAAAGAGTGAAAGGAATGTTCAAAATCCAAGTCCATAAATAGGTTTTCTGGGGAACATCACAAAGGCTCTATTGTGCTACACATAGCAGAGACAGAAAGGGTACGTGCACACCCTCTACCAGAAAATGCTGCAGACTTTTCTGCAGGTCACTTGCTGGAGCAATAAAAACTCTGAAAATATCCATGGGTACAAAAACCTTACTTGTAAGATGCTACTGCATTTTTTTCTACTCATAATTCAAATAACTGCCCCAGGTAATGTTTGCACATTGGTGTGGTCAGACAGCATTATCTGTGCCCTGCCCTTCTGGCCTGAGAGGAAGTGCTTCTGCTGTGCTCGTTGTGGGCTGTGACAGTCACATGTTGAAGCTGTGCTTGAACTGTGTGGTGGCTTTTCAAGGTCAATACAAATACTGGGCTCTAGGAGGGGGACTGGGAGACCACCGGCCTCATTTTTGCTTGTGGCTTTTTCTCAGTTCAAAACTCTCCTGATGCATTATCTGAGTGAGTCTTTGGGTAAAAATATATTAATGCTCTCTTATTCAGTGCTGTTCTATTACCTATTCATCAAAAATATTGCTTTTGTGCATTTTTCATTATAAGATTCAACATTACCAATGTTAATAAAGAGAGAACTCCTTTTCTTTTCTTAGAAATAGAATATGTAAAGACATTGCCTCTTTGATGTTTCTAAGCCAATACAATATGTATTTGAATGAGGATAAAAGTCATTCTTTTACCAGAAGATCATCCAAGTCATTTCTGATGAAACTCAAGAGGAGCGGGTTTTTTTGGTTTTTTTTAAAGAGATGCTTAGAAATTAAGATTAAAAAAAAGAGGGGAACACTACTTTAGAGGTAACAGCTAGTGGAAATAAGTCACATATTTGATAGCATTTCGTGTAGGCCTGTGGTGACATTAGCCTCCTTTATTGGGCTGGACGCTTCAGCAGCAGATGCCTTTCCTTCAAAGGGATGAGACCTTGCTGTCACAGGCAGGTATTTCATGTGATGCTGTCCTGAACTGTGAATATACAGCAGGCCAGATTTTGGGTGTCTCTCCCAGAATTTCCCATGCTGCTAGGGACTCCCACGTCACTGGCTCTTATGTGGGAATTTTTACTGTGAATTTTCCACTGAGAATTGGACTGTACATAACTCGCTGCTCAAGAGCTGCTATAAATTTGGAGCTAATAAATTTTATGAGGCCTGTGAAGCCTTGGGACTAGGAAGCTTCTTGAATGCTGTCCCAGCTCACTACAGCCTGGCCAGCCCTTCCCCTGTGTTCAGGCACAGGGCAGTGTCGTAGCTGCCCTTTATGAGTTATCAGCTTCTGTGCTGGCTGCAGAGTGCCTGTGCTGGGGGAGTGCAGGGGGCTTAGGCACTTCCTTCACTGACTCTCTCCTCTGAAAGTCTGTCTGAACTTTGATCTTTCGGCCAAAAGATGAGAATGTTCCACAGGAAAAGTTTTCTTAGAGGCCAATAGACATATTGAACAGAAGAGAGGTAACACACAGAGAATTATTGTTGCTGCCACCAGTATTTGTTCCCGTAACTGGAAACGTGCCCATGGACAAGGGCAGTGTCCTGAGTCATTCCCTTGCTCTGCACTGTTCGAGTAGATGGGTCTCTGTGGTGCAGAACAGGATTCCTAGGAGCACTGCAATACTGTCTGGGTTTGACTTTTAGATGGATTTATGTTTTGGGCTGGAGCAAGAGAATTTGAGCTTCTACTGCCTGTCAGGGTGCCTGGGGAGACAGCTCAGGGGGTTTCAACACAGTGAAAGCCCTGATTTTGCAGGGCTGATGCCTTGGTTTGTTGCTGTTGCGTTTTTGTTTTTTTTTTTCTCTTAAGTTTAAAATGAACTTATGAAAATGGATGTATTATTATCAGGAGAATAAAGGTTTCTTGTCTCTCAGTACAGACATGTTTTCTGAGGTGAACTAGACATCAGTGCCCAGACATAATATCCCCAGCTCACAGTAAGCTGAACGTGTTTCCTTGGCTCACAAGCTTGTGCTGTGTTGCCTGAACAGACTGAAGCAGCCTCCTGAAAGCTGCGGTGTTTGCCAGCCAGCTGACTTTACAGCTTACTGAGCGGCATGCAGGCTTCCTGTTCTCAGTGTATTATTTTAAAAGTCTGACCTTTAACAAACTGGAAGCCATGTTAAGAAGGTTCTATGTCTACAGAATTCTTACTACCTGTAAAGTGCCATGGCCACAGTGTACCAATGGCTGAGACAGACGTTCTTGGGCTCATCAGGTCTGTTTGCAGCACAGGGTGTTTCTGGCTGAGTAGCTGAAGGGGTTGGTTTAAAACTGAATCAAAACACCAGGTACCTGATCTGCTCTGAGGTATTTTTGTAATCTGCTGGTATTGCTGAAAGAAAAAAAAAACCCCAAACCTTAAAATATATTTCAGAGGTGCAGAGAGAGACAAAGACCCAGACCAGAAACCTCCTGTGTGGGGCAGGTGATACATGAGAATAATGGGGAAATGTTATTCTCCTGTTGCCTCCTGCACACACATGCCAGTAGAAAGGCTGGCAAAGCAACCCAGTAACCAAATGATGCTACTGCAATTTTAAAGCCTTTTGGACTGACTGGGCAATGCTAAATATTGTGGCTATTTTAAGTACTTAGTGGTCCTGCTATCACGGAAAAAACCAAAACCATTTCATTCTCTATAGCTAAGACCCCATAAACACTGGGTTCGAAAATCTGTAGAAGGAAGATGGGAAATAGATCTGTTTCACTTTTAAAACAGCCCCTTGAATTTAGACAATGCCAGGCAAGCAGTCACCATTTGGAGAACTTGATTTTTCTGAATATTTATTAGAAAATGTATTGCTACAGCTCTGATGAGAAACAATTCTGCATCTCGCATAAATCAAACATGCCTGCTATTTGCTAAATTATTACATTATAAACCATGTTGTAATTACAAAACTTTAGTTGTTCCATTTATGATCTCCATGGTTTATTGTATTATTGGTTGGACTTGAAAGCTGAGGCTTTGAATTTATGAAGTCCACTAAAATATTATATTCCCCTGCCTTTTCTCCTGATGATCAAATGACTAAATCAATTGCTGGGGCAATGCCAATGGTATTAGGATCAATAAGACTGTGAAATTTATTGTACGTTTTTGTTGCTGTATAAAATTAGATTGCAGAGTTTATGAATGTTTATTCTTCTGAGCACTGGATTTCTGGTTTGTCTGAAACATACATTACAGTAATTTGGTCTTTGCTTGTTACATAAACATTTCACTTTTGAACTTATACTTTAAATGTATCCTCTTAAAAAATATTAATAAGTTTGCATTTTTAAGAAGTTTCATCCAAATTAATTTTCATAGATATTGTGTATTTTCAGGCCGTGAATTGACTCTACAGAGTGCTTACTTAGATGTCTTGCTGAATTTGGAAATTTCCATTTCAAGCTAATGGAACCTTTCTTGATAATTTTCTTGACTCATGCACGGTCTTCTGTATCAGGGAATCTCCCACCCTTCCCAGGTTGGCTGCTTCACATGATTTAGACAATGTGTACTGAGACTTATTTTCACAATTATTTCAGCCAGCTCTCTTGAACTTTGATAAAGAGATGTTTAAATTGCATCCTTAACTTTCCTTGAAGGGACTAAAATCCCATTTGTCTTTGGGTATAATCACACTGCAGAGCCGGTGGCTGTTGGTGTGAGGGTTTCAGCCTGCCTGTGGTGAGCTCTGACAGGGAAAAAAATTATCAGTTGTCAGCAAGAGTATGGGTTTTAACTTCTTACTGAGCTCTAGAGAGGATGGGCCAGTGGCCATGGCACTTGCTGTGTGTAGACACCTACAGTTTCTCTGCAGACTTCCCTGGTGCTCTTAGGCAAACACCCCCACCACGATCCCAGCTACCAACAGCACATTGGAAGTAATGTTTCTTCTCCATTCAAACTGAGCTAATACTCCTTACAAATGTGTTTCAGGACTGCTGCAGAATTGCAAGTCTCTCTAATACTTCAATAATTTAGAGCAGTTAAGCTTTGTAGAGTCTTGTCTCTTTCATGGGATTAGAAACTTCATCCTTTTGTGTTGTTAACCTGAAGCCAAGTGTGTCTGTTTTCATTTTGGTTAAAAAATAATTAAGTCAGGGAGGAGGGAAAGCTATATTAAAAATTTTTGCTTCATGCTTTTCTATGAAGCTCTAAAATTCTTACTTTATGTTAAATTTTTTTAGCTTCTTGGAGTGTCTTTACAGTTAACATGCTTAGTTATCATTACGTAAATATAAGTTGGATGGGGAAAAATGTGCTTCTGGTACTTGCCGTGACAGTAACATAAAGGGACAACACTGAGATTATTTTTTTCTGCTTGGTCTTCCTTGTATGCGATATCTTTATTTTTAAAATGGCTTTGAAAACTCAGTCTGAAATATTTATAAAGCACAGATATTGTATAAGGGAAGAACTAAAAAAGGGAGTTCCTGGTAGTCAGTTCTTAAAGTAGAGGATGTAATTCTCCATTTATCTTTCAAAAATTAAGCTTTTCAGAGGTCATATCTATTAAATCCAGATAGAGCTTCACATTGTTGAAATCTGACTTTTAAAAATCTTTATTTGAAAGTATTAGCTTTGCCATCTGTATGAAGGCAGCAAGCTACCCAGTAACAGGCAAGAACATGAGTGACAAGGGCATTTGTCTGGAATGGGGGAAGCTTGGAACTCAAAAGCCAGCTTCTTACATCCTGGAAGAGCCCTTAGTTACTTGGTAATGGGTTATTAAGAAATAGTCCTGTGTTTCTTTTTCCTTTTTTACCTAAAACCTCCCAAACAAACTCAAAAAGAAGAAAGAACAGACATTGAAACACCTCCATATTTCATGCTGAAAAAACACAACCCACTGTTATTCTTTTCCAAGTTAGAAAAATGCTTTTGGTTATTTTGGTGAATTTATTTGTATATAGGTAACTTTAAAAAAAAATGCTAACATCATTCAGATGCCTAAATCTTGTTTTCGAAGTACTGTCTATCAGAACACTTAGTTGAACTGGGACTACACAAACAACTGAAATACTGGGGTAAAAAATAAGTAAGCCAGCACTGGAAGCCAACTGGCACACAAGTGTCTGCTCCAGGTCCTCTGGGAGCTAATTCATGGTGCATCTTGGATGCAATTTAGGTCAGATTTCTCCTAAAAGTGAGTTGTAAGTTACTTCAAATTCCTGCAGTCTGGGCACCTTGGGGCTTGCAGGTCATCTTGTTGTATTTATCGAGTAAAACTCCATCTTGGAAGTCAATCAATGCTGTCTCCTCAGTGGATACTGACTGGAGAGGTGGACCTTGGAAACCTATCATACACTGAAGCAGAGACCTGAGCTAACTGGAGTGTAGTTGTGTCATTCCTTTATCCATAGTCACAGGATGCTGGACTGTATGGCTCAAACATCGTTGTCACAGAAAACCAATGTATTACATGATCAAGATTAGTTTATTGATGGAGCTCAGGCTTGTGCAGAGCTGTGGGGATAGGTCTTCCATGATGTACCAGTAACTATTCTACAATGTAATAATTTAAAACCATTAGCAGCATGTTGTTGTCGTCTTTCATTTTAATTGTCTCGTGTCTTCTACTGTATGTTTTTTAGCACTGGCACATATGCCAGACTTTAAAGAGTCTATTGTGGAATGTTTGTCACAAACAACCAGGACTAAAAGGCTTGAGGGAATGAAATAAACATGCATTTGCATTAAAAAATAATTGCTGAAGGGTTTTACTTTTTGTTTTTGTCTTGGAGGAAAAGATGAACTCTTTCTGCATTTGGCTGGTGCAGAAACATCCAGACATGAGTCTTCAGAAGTGCTGCAGGATTGCTGAGATGTTGGGGCGAAAGCAAAAACAGCTCGTCCCTCCTTGTGCTGGCCCACCCACCTCTCCTGCTCCGTTGGTTTTAATACTCCCTCCAGGCTGGAAAGGCAAACATGTTAGACCAGGAATCCTTTGCTTCAGCTGCCTGACATATGGTACCACATAATCTCTGTTTCATTTTGACAGTGCCAAAACCCAACAGCCCTGTACAGCAGCCTTGAAATGTAATAGGATGAACACACAATGCCACAACAAAGCTGCTGTGTGGGGTGTGTAAATCTGTCCATCAGTTAACAAATTCCTTGTAATACTTGTTTTCAAGAAGTTGTTGATCTGATCACCAATTGGTTTGTTGGATGGGGTTTCTGTGATTTGTTTTTTTTGTTTCTTCTAGAGACAGAGCCTTGTTTTTGGCTGTGAGGATGTTGTATGTGCAGGATTTCTATTTCTAGCCTCCCGCTGCTGTTTTGCTGACCTCTTTCTCACTCCGTAGGGAAGCACAAGTTAACACGAAGATTACAGTAAATTTGTTCTATGGTGAACTTACATCAAGAGAAGAAGCAGGAAGGCACTTCCACAAACCAGTGATGACTGCCTTTCACTACAGTGTGGCTCATATATCACTGGAAAGGACAAAGTGGTTTGAACTGCATAAGAACATCAAAGGCCCCTTGTTTATTCAAGGTCACAGAGAGATGGAATCTGGTGTATGGCAAGCCAAATATGAAAGTTATGGTCATTTGGAAATGGGAATGGATGAAACCAAAATTGGAACAAGATGTAGCCATAAAGGCAGTCCATGGCATGATAAAAGACTATTAGCTTAGAACATTTAAAATAAACTGGTTTTAGCCCAGTTATGAAGGGTGATATTGGGAAATTTTTGGTTGGTTTTTTCTTCCTCAGAGATGACTAATTTCACTTTTGGTGACTAGAAAGCTTTTCCCTTTTGGTTTGGAGGTTGTCTTATTTTGCAGCCTTTAAAGAAAGAGTCGCCTTTAAGAACATGCAGCTTCAATGTTGCTGTTCCTCTTCTAAGTTGGCACGATAATTATGTAGATAGGATTTTTTTGGAAATCCTTATTTCTGCCAATCCCACTCTTGAACATTTTCTCAACGTTGTCATTGTACGGAAAAGGAAGAAATGCCTCAGATGTTTTAATTGAAAAACAGTATATTCAGTTTAGGTTTTTATCACCATAGAAATACTCCAGTGGCCTTTTTTAAGCTTCCCTTTTCTCCTCCTAAACTCAACAATTAAATATAAAAGGTAGTTTGATTTCTTTTGTGAGACGTGCACACATAAACTCCATTTTCCACCTCACCTTTTATTTCCAAAATCAAAACACAGCCAGATTTTCAGAACAACTTTAGTCATCTCTTTGTGGTTGAGCAACTTAATGGTTTGGCTTAGATTTACTCCAGCACAAGTGTCAATAATTATGAAGATTTGTTTTCCCAACGTTTACCAGTCTCCTGCTATGGGGAAAACTTTGCTGCAGTCAGTTAATTGTTCATCATAATTCAGGCTTTTCTCCTCTTTTTGTTCCTCTCCTTTTTGAAGGTGGTTTTAAGTTTTAGTTTCAAATTCTCAAGTGTGCTTTAATGCTGCCCCACCCACAGAGGAGGAGAGGGGGAAATGGGGAGGAGAGAGGAGGCATCTACTAAAATTGACCTGCATGTCTTCACATCCAAATCCAAAAACATGATTAGATCTGTGAAAATAACGTTACACACAGGAAATAATTTCCTGACCAATTTACAAAGCAAATCTAGAAATCTACTGCCAACTCTCATATTTTGTATCGATACAAATCAAGGTTCTTGACTTATTCCTAGATAGATTTATAGCTGCTAAGTCATGCTCTAAGTCATTCATCCAACAATCTCCCTTCCTATTTCAGGCTGTGACTATACTGTCTTTATAAATGTTTCCTGATTTGAGCTTTTCTATGTTTAGATGATACTTCCCATAAACTTGTTAGGCCCCTAGTTAATGCACTGGACTGCTAGGCATGTCAAACAAATTGCATAGTGGTTTTGGATATGTCACAGATTCCACATTTATTAACAGAGTTTAAAAACTGCTGAACTCAAAGTTGTTTTGATAAATACAGACTTTGAACCTGATTTACTGGCACCCTCTGTTTTAAGAAAGAGAAATTCTCAAAACAAATGTTACTGGATTATAAAATTGAGAATTGGGTTTTTTTAATGAGGCTTGAAAAATCTCGGTGAAATAGTCTTTACCGTAATTATTTTGCAGTCTCTGTCTCTTCCTCTCTAACCTGCTAGCAGGAAAGAAAATGAGAGAAGACAAGGAACAGTTTAAAATAAAGTGTACATTTCCCTCTAGTTCTCCTGTTGAGAATTAGTGGAAAGTACAGAAACAGTAAAATTTGACTGGAGATTTATTTGCCTTGCGATTTCTAGTCACCTTTTGAGAACAGGAATTTCCTGAATTAATAAACCAGTCCAACTTACTTCTACGTGGAAATGTACTTTCTTCAGCTGAACTTCACTTTAGCTGTAGAGTTCAGAAAGTGAGAATTTTCATTCTTGTAGTGCTTCCCTGTTTCTTTGGAAGAACATTGCCATGAGAGTTTGGGGAAAGGAGCAGAGCCCAAGACATACTCTGGTTCATGTAGCGTTGTAGTCTTTGAATGATGCCTTTATATTTTCCGCTCTACAGGCAGAACTGCCTCATCACTGGAACACTCAGGACTTTTTGTGATTTCTGAGTAACTTGCAAACATTCTTACCCTCCAAAATCTATCGTAGTCTCCTCTATTTACAAGTTGTTCTTATGAGTTATAAGTCAAGTATCTTACCAAGCATTTTCCAAGAAGTGTTGGTGCAATTCCTTGACTCTAGGGCATTGGTACTTTTGGCTAGAGTTTCTTAAAGATGTATGAAAGGTTAAGTTTAGAGTAGAAGAATATGGAATATTTCAGTTGGAAGGGACCTATAAAGATCATCTAGTCCAACTGCCTGTGCAATTCAGGGCTGACCAAAAGTTAAGACATATTGTTAAGGACATTTTTCCAAATGCCTCTTAAACATGGAGAGACTTGGAGCATCAACCCCCTGTCTCGGAGTCCTTTTCCAGTTGTAGGTTACATGTTCTGTTGGTGTGACTTACTGTCCAAAAGAGGAGTGAATTACAAAAAGAAAGAAAGGAGGTAGCCTAGCTCAGTGCCACTACTCCTGGAGTGTTTTAATCCATTTTGTCTGCACGCTTAGTTTCCATACATAACTGAAAAAAGTTACAGAGACTCTAGCTCATTAAAAGAATTCTGAAATGCCTGTAATGAGATGGCAAGGTGATAAAGTGGGTCTGTAAATTATTATTTTGCAGCATAGTTATTTTCACTTTGACTAATTCAAAGTGAGGTGTAACTGAGGTGTTGATATCTTTGTTAGTTCTATGTGGTAAATTAATGCTAATAGAAGAGAGCCAGTATAATATCTATTATTCTCTTATGTTCTGTGTAAATCTGTAAGATACCGCTTAATCATGGCTAATCACTGGGCAAATCTGGGTACTTTACACAGAGGGTGAATTTCATCCTTATACAATAGATCTCTTTCGATCTAACATATCTTTTAAGCTTTGCTTTCATATTACAGGAAGCCATCTCGTCTCTTTAAAGAAATACAGCTATTTTTTTCCAAGTTCAGTGCTTTCTGCTTCTTATATTCTATGGCTGCTGAGCAATTAATTTCCCAAATGTTTACAGAGAACAGCTATGGTAAAGGGGATCATGACTTTTTAAAATACCTGTTTAAAGAAGATGGCTCAATAGTGCTGTGTAATCCAGTGCAGCTTTTCTCTTGTGGCCAGAGCCCCTGGCAGAGTTGAATCAGTTTTATTCCATCAGAGCAAAATGATTTTTTTCTGGTATATTTGACTATATTAATTCCAAGCATTTTTTCAATACGATATAGCATATTTTAATTGAAATATCCCGATGGAGTATTTTATTTTTACTTGCCTTTAGTATTGTTTTAGAACAGTCTAAATTATTAGACTCTTCTTTTAATTTACGACTGCTATTTGACCCTATTGTGAATACGTAGCGGTGATATAATGTTATGACTGAGATACTGGAAAATTCATCTCGTCTGTGGTCTTACATTCTTTAAATTAAACATACCAAACATTAAAAAAAATGTTTTTAAAATAGACATTCATTTTCTCAGAAGGAGATTCTAATATTAATATCTAGGCTTTGCAAATGATACAGCCCATATATAGGTTGTGATTTTTATGAAATTATTTTATATGAAATATCTTTGGAATATGTTTATTTCCCCTTTTGCATTGCAAATTTAGAAGGGGAAAATACCAGATAAATAGATTGTTTTCTCTAAACAAGTTTTAAGTCATTATAAAAATAAATCTTTTCAAGTTTTGGTGGTTTTGTTGTATTTAGTGTGTTTTGCTCAGGAAGGATTCTTCACACAGGATAAGGCTGGTTTTTAGTGTGAGGTTTTTTCCCCCTTTTGTATTTATTCTGCATCTGAAGAAAATTCTCCTTCTGGTGGAAGGAGATTTATATATCCATAGCTACATCTCTGCCTACCTTGAGCCAATTATAACACTATGGCTCTTGCACAATTTTGCAATTGTATTCAAATGGTAACAGGTTGTGATCTGAAAAAATACGAGTATGTATATGGTATACATGTGTGTTTCTATGGGTGTCTATGCAGAATATAATGTACAAGCAAGCTCAGCAGATCACCTGTGCATCCAAGCTTTGTTGCATTCATCAGTACAATTATTTTCTGATAATGTGGTGTCTTTCAGATGTGACAAAATGCATCAGATATAAAATCTCAATGCAGATAAGCTATGTAACCTACAAATATCTGTGGTGTCTCTGTTTCTTCCAATTACTTTCATGTAATTAGTATCCAGTAATAAATAATAGGTGTGTTTGCTGACAGTCCTGTTCCATCAATCTGAGATCCAAAATTAAAGCTAGGTTCCTCACAAGAATTGGCTGTTATTTAATCAGTTACAAAAAAAAAAATTGTTTAGAACTCTGAGCTAGACTAGAATCCAAATCGCTCTTTTATAGCTGCACAGACTTTGCAGAGTTAAGGCGAGTGGAAAATAATAAAAATCTGTTCCTGTCGCAAGCAGCAAAGAATTATAGCTCTGAAATGGATTTCTTGCATAAGATAATTATATCCTAATCACAGCTGTGTTTTTCAAAGTTGTGCCAATTTTACAACATTCATCTTTAAACACCTGGACCTGTGCATTGTGAGAGTGTTTCTGTGTTGTATTTTACATATTTGATGAATACTGTAAGATCATGTCTCTGTATTTTTATATATCATTTACACCAGCTGAATTTAATGCTTGAAAGCTGATTAGTAGCCTAAAGGCATGAGGTTTCTCATACTGATCCAAATGACTTTCTGTGGAAGTGCTCCATAGATGTCAATGGACTTATATCAGGCTCCATATGCAATAGATATGTATACATCTGCAGAGTAGAAGGAAATTTTAATGAAGATTTCTGAGGTCTGTCAGACTTAGGCAGTTCTATATCACAAAGACTATATTTCAGTCGGGGTTTATGTTATGACTTCGGAAAAACAGTTGCAATTATTAATAAACAAAAGGTTTATGCTGTGCTCTTGTCCATGTATTCAGTTTGTGCATCCAGGGAGATGTATCACTCTAAGGGCTGCTAAAAAAAAGTCCTGTTTAAATCCTTCTAAATACCAACTCAGCATAAGTGAAGAGTGTGGAATGAGGCCCACTGAAATAGCACTTGAAAAAAACCCACCAATATTTATTGTTTTCCTTGTAGTTCAAGTTTGATGTTAAACATATTTAGGAAGAAATAAAAATGTTTTAATGCTGAAACATTAAAATGCTTTCAAAAGCCAAAACCTAGATCACATTTCTTTCCAGACTCTTGGTGCTGAAGTTTCCACTTCATCTGGGTATTTTCTCATTGGCTTTTCTTTGTTGATCATTTCTGTTGTTTCTCTTTGGCAGTATTAATTAACACAGCCTCTCTTCCCTTGTAGAGAACATATTAACCTTCCTTAGTTGCAGAAAGGAAATTGGGGTGGTGGTGGTAAAACTGATTTAAGGAACGTCCTAAAGGAAGTATAGATGGAATGAAATCACTGTATTTCAGTCTGACCTTGCTATTGCAGCTACAAAAGCTCCATCTATATGTGGTACATGTGGTGGAAATTATTTAGAGGATGTAAGTCACCATCTTAATGGTGAAGGCAGTTCTGTGAGAGGCTTGGGTGAAGCAGGGCCATCCATAAGAGTATATGTAGTTCCTTGTCCGAGTCAGGGCAGGGAATAGCGGCAGTGTGCAGCTGCACATGGGTAGAGTCAGAGCTCCTTTGTCTCCCAGGACTTCTCAGATAAAATATATAATAAGGAAACTCGTGCAGTTGTTGACCTTTAAATGTATATTATAGTCTTTCATTTCATGGTTTTAAATAGCTATTCTCTAATTATAATTTAATAAATGTTATGCCTACAAACCTGGAAAAATTGGCTTGTTCCATCAATTTCAAAGGAACACAAAGTACACTCTGTACTGTGTTGTAAAAGTTTTATTAAACTTGATACCATTTAAAATAGTCTTTGAGAATTGCTGACACAATGATTCTAGGTTCTTCTTGGGTTATATATAGCCAGAGCAGAGCTTGCAACGAGAAGCTGATTTGCTGAACTGGTAATTGTTACTGTAGCCACACCAGTCTCTGGACATAATGTCTTTTTAGGTCTCGGTGCATTAGACTCAAATGAAGGGTAAAGATCATCTCAGGGAACAGTTTGCCTGAGGGGGTGGGATTTCAAGTGAGTAGATAAGAGCATTTAAACTGTTCTGCCACTGTTGAATGACAGGCATATTTTGTAGGGAAGCCTGGAGTGGTGCTGCGATGAATGCATTGAAATAAAAGACAAG
This sequence comes from Dicrurus megarhynchus, assembly GCA_013399195.1. Taxonomy (NCBI): domain Eukaryota; kingdom Metazoa; phylum Chordata; class Aves; order Passeriformes; family Dicruridae; genus Dicrurus; species Dicrurus megarhynchus. The sequence continues at coordinate 85,202 of VXAD01005737.1, forward strand.
TCAGGCTCATAGCTGTCAGCCAAACCCGTCTGTAAAGTAAGATGAATGGACCTTTGGATATCTCCTTGTATTAATGTGTATTGTAAGAAAGAAATGCCTGGTAACACTGGGGAGGAGTGGATCCTCATTTAATAATGTGAGTTCAGTTTTCGGCATGGGGCTGCAATGGCAGTCCTTACATGGCTGGGGAAGGCCAGTTTTCAGGATAGGCATCATTCTCTGATAAATATTCATGTCAAAAATCAAAGAAATTTGGAATTTGCTTGAGTTGTGACTGTGACTCTGGCCTAAAAATATGCCTTCTTTGACTCCCAGTCCTTGCTTTGCTGTGTCCCTTTTTGGTGCTGCAGGAGTCCAGCTGATGTCTCTAAGGGTTAATGAGACTGACTGAAGGATGTAAATGCCGGTGTTTTTTTGGGCCTGCTAGGCCTCAGTGAATTCTGCTAGTTCTGAGAAGGTATTAGAAGGGAGTAAAATGCTGGTAAACTCCTTCCTCAGAATTGATCCAGTGGTAAATCAGGGCTGCAGAATATCCCTTTTGAACTGAAGGGACATCTAAACAAGAAGTTCTTCACAAACCTTCTATAGATCTCTATGAGTAAAGACACCTGCAGTGAGGAGGGGAGGAAAACCCTCAAAATTATTTTGTGTAATTTGAACTGCTATTAATTTTTATGGAATTTTCTGTCAGCTTCTCCTAAACAAGGAATAAAACCTTTTACTACTTGCCACAATATAAATATTTTATTTAAAGAGGGCTGTGATGAAAGAGAAGGAGACAGAGATACTCATTGGTGAGGAATTTCTGAAGGATGGAAATTCCATCATAGCTGCATTTGACCAATTCTCTTTTAAGAAAATTGTTCTAAAAGCCTGGTTATAATCAGTGGTTAGGCAATATGAAATAAAAATATGCATTAGAAAACCATGCTTATGATTGGCATCAGTTTTAAACCATCAATTTACCTTGGACTTGTGGGACCTTCAGCTCATAATGGAAATGCTTGAGATTTTGAGAGTCCTGCAGTCCATCCAAGCCAAGCAGCATAATTCAATCATTGATGGAATTTTTGGGGTGTAAAGAAGAGGGGAAGATGGCTTTTAGCCTGTTGTACATATCTATGTGTGGTGATACAACACCCAAGAGGACTCCAAAAGAACCCCTGAATTAATAAAGCTGTGTGAGGTGAGAAAAGCCTTGTTGCAACAAAGCAACAAAAGCATTGTCAAGGGGAAGGGAGAAAAGAAAACCCCAAGAACTTGTCTCTCCTTTGCTAAAAGAGTGCAGTAGTCAGCCAAATGGTCATGTACACTGTGCATTCCTTTTATTTTTCATTTGTTTTCTTGGTTAGTGTACAACAAAGAACAGAGGTGATGGGCAGAGCAACAAACCCACAATGACTGTATATATTACAAAAATACGGACAATGCTTACAGGAAAGTGACACAGCAGATTTAAAACGTGTGGTAACGTTAAAAATGTCTCTGTTTATTCTGGTTCCCACACTTTTGGGAGTTCCAGGCAAATGCTTTTCCCTTGGCATGAATCTGACAGAGCACTTAGTGCCTACTGAAGGCTAAGTCAAGTATAGCAGCAGGGCTGGGCCCTGAGGCCTAAGAAGCAGAGTTCATCATCCATCATCCCCTGACAGATGATTTTCTGGCTCTCTATTACATAGGGAGAAAATGTTCACAGAGTGCACCATAAATATGTGTACATTTATGCGAAGAAGAACCTCCTTCAGAAAAAAAACCCTTTATTCTTATCCTTGACCAAATTATCATTGTTATTAAAAACATTTTTGTCAGCTTACTTAAGGAAAAAGGTCAGGGGTTCAAAATTAAATTAAAGTGGTAACAAGAAGTCAGAGCTGTACAATTTCCTTTACTCATGTTTCCTTGGAGCATGTAGTGTTGGGTATTTTTGTTTGAAAAGCAAACACACAGAGAGAAACAAGTGAAAGTTACATGTAAATTTGGCCAAAAAAGTTCTGGTCCTTTTATGGTCAAGAAGATTTTTTTTTTTTAGGGTTTTTGGTTGGGGGAGTTAGGATTTCTGTCCATGCTTATGGAAGCAAGTAAATTCTGCTTCTGTCTTCTGCTTTACCCACTCTCTCCAACTGAGGCTGGGGAGATTCTTTTTGTTGTCTTACCTTTCCTACCTTTCCAACTAACATGTAAAGTTTACCAAAGGAGAACCCTCATTTGAAGTGATGTTTCTTAAGTCCCAACTAAAGCCAAGTAAATGAAAGCAGCAACTGTTAACCCAGACTCTGTGCTTTGGCCCCATCCTGGGAGTGTGACATGATAAATACTCTGATGTTTTTGAGCACTGTCAATAGGATCCAGCTGGCTGTTTTAAAATGTGTGGCATTTACAGATGCTTTTCCTTCTCCTTTCATATCTGCTCAACTTTGGTGGACTAAACACATATCAGCAAGACCAAAATGTACAATACAGACCTGGGTGTGTATGGTTTTTAATAGCATTGTATGCACTGAACAACATTTTGTATTTCTGCTGAGGTTAGAAGGAAGCATGGGGTCTGAATTTTGCTGTGAACATGCTGTTTCTCTTTGCAGTTTCTTCTTTTTGCCCCTCTGTTTAGCAGCTTTTTATGGGTGTTGTAGTAGATGTGATCCAAAATATCATCACAGATATATTTGCATATGGTGCCTGGTGTCCAAGTCTCTAACACTGCAGACAGAGTAAGGTGTGTTAGAGACTTGTAGGTGGCCCTAACCTGATCCAAGTCAGCCCAGTTTTGAGCATGGATGGGCCAAGATGGCTCCAGAGGTCTCTTTTGGCCTAAACTATTTTAAGATTCTGTGATCCTGTGTTTAGTTTCCTTGTGTACAGCTAGCAAGAGCTCATAAAAGCAGGCTGGTTTGTCCATAAAAGCACAATGGCCTTGGGGCATGCTGATCCACCCAAGTTACTTCTTGGCAGGAGGAGCCCAACCTCCGGTTCCCGTTTTGCCTGCTTTTATAGCTGTTTCTGCATCTGGTGTGGGGTTTTGCCGTGATGCAGACGATTACTCCTCTGGGTAGGTACTCATTGCTGTTGTGGTTGAGTAGCTGGCGCAGTAAAACAGATGAGTAAATGCTTTGAAGGAGCTTGATGCGTGTGTTGGCACGTCAGGCAGGCATAATAATAATGCAGGTCTTGCTACACTGCCTTGTGGCATGCTTGTTTGTGAACCCAGGCCATTCCTGGCAGGAGTGATCCTGAGCACTGGGTCATCCAGAGAGAGAAAACAGAGGATATGCTGAGCTACCAACAGGACCCACGTTAGTGTGTTGTGTATATAGCTGTTCATGTGCTGAGCACACTGGGACAGTGATTTAGAGACAGCTGCACAGTGCTCTGATGACTGAACCCAGAGAGGTGTAAAGGAGAACCCCCAAGACAGTGGTAGAAAGATTATGGTTTCTAGCAGACCGATGGTCAGTAATTAATCCTAGCTGAGGAGCTTCCTCTGCTGCTTTGCACTGGCCTTCTGCAGCTTTAGCTGTAATTGCAGCTGATCTGAAAGGCTTTCTGGGCATCTTTAGAAAAAAGCCTTTTTATAAAACAGAATTTTTGTGCTGGTTTCCAAATCAAAGGCACAGGCACATATCCTTTCTCAAATGCAGGAAACCCTGACAGCTAAGGCCCAAAAGATGTGAGGAGCCCCTTCCAGAAAACAGATGGTCAGAAGGAATGTTTTTGGCAGTGGTAGTAAGAGAGGTCTAAAACAACTACACTTAGTATTTTGTTTTGCCTATTTGGGACTATTAAAAAAAAAAAACCAAAAACAACCCACAGCCAAAAAAACTACCCCAAAACAAAACATACACTGAGAAAACCCCCACCACAACAACCTGTACCCAAAAACAACTTCCCCCCAAAATCCGATGACATTGTGTGCTTGTAATGAAGCAGGAAAATCTTGGGAATTCAGTACCTAACAGTGGTCACTGTGATGTAATTGATCAAATCTTGTCTAAAATTTAATGCTTGAAGATTGGTAATGCAAAATGTTCTAGATTAAAGCAGATGGGAACAGAGGGTTTGGTCAAGAAGGATCAGAGTAATGGTGAATGAGTAATGATTTGACTAATTATTACTATATTTAGGGGAACGCCAGCTGTTTAGTGAATTTAATTTTTTACTCTTTTCACCTCTGTCCCTCCAGTGAAGTTATGCGTTTTCATTCACTGCAAAGATGAAAGTATCATTCACTGAACACTCAAACAGTTTGGTTTAATTTTCTTAGGTTTATGAGAAAAGAGCCAGAAATCAAACCTGGAACCTGTTGCTGCTAATCAAATCATGACAGAAAGGTAAGAAACTAGTTTTATTCCTTGAGTTTAGGCTTTGTCCCTTCTACTTCTCACTGCTGCTCACAGTTGTATTTCCAAAGCTTTGCGTTTTATCTTCTAGGCATGCTTTCCTGGAATTTGATTATTTATCCATAAGGGGTTATTTTTTTGAAATAAAAGAGTTAACCAGCTTTTGTGCCTAGCAGAAACTGAGGAAAGTCCTCCATGCGAGAGGTGCGTTGTCACCCATGTAGTCAGTTACTGCATGAAAGAGTTGGGGCTGCAAGAGCATTGCTGCGAGATGGGAGGTTCGCACATATCCTTATACAGTTTCTTTGGGATCGTTCAGAATGTAGTTTGGTTCTGGGATTAGTGTCTGGAGACAGCTTTTATACCAGGTGTTCTAACACAGCAAGTTGTAACAGGATGAGAGAAAATGGACAGGCAATCCAAAGTCCCAATTTCCCAGCTCTGTCACTTTTTGAGTTGTAATTTTACTCTTTTCTTTATTTTTATCTTTGGCTTATTAGCACAGATATTGCCAAGGACACTCCACATCAGCTATTTATGTTCACAAACCTACTTCTATCTGTTCCAGCAATCTCAGCCAAGAACATCCCAGAACTGACATTTTAAAAAACCTTTTGTTTATGGGAAATTTTACACATTGGATTTTCCATACACTGAACTGGGGAGTGTTCACTGCAAACATCTGAAAATACTTTAGCTCTTCTAATTTTCTCATGATGTCTTACTAATATCCAAAGAGGGAACAACTATTTGTTTTATAAACTACTCTGCCAGGTTTCTTCAAAAGTTGTTACAGTCCCAAATTTTCTAAGCAGGCATATTGTCTTAAATACATTTTGGTTTGCTCCTTCCTAGTTAAAACTAGTATTTTCTCTTCATGGCATGTCTCAGGACTGGATTTTTCAAACATATTAGGTCTGTTGTTGGGAGCTTTTAAACAAAAACTTAATTGCAAGTCTTCTGCAAAGGCGTGAATTTTGCCCTACTTCATTCTGTCTTTAAGTAGATGTAAATTAATCACCAAACTTGGAATTCAAATTTGTCTTTTAGTTCTGGTTAAAATAAATGCTACTGAATTTTAAAAGTTCAAATGTTCATCAAAATGCATACAGCACTGCCCTTGGGATCATACCTAAATTATTTGTAGGTAAGCAATATTAATATGCAATTTGCAAAGCAATAACCCAAGTCCCAAGTGAAAAGGAAGCGCTATGAAGCTAAAAGGTAAATAATAAATGCTGATGAACAGGGACTCTGGAAAATCACAATTGGAAAAAGTGCTAAATCCCAAGGTTTTACTTGTTTTGCTCTTACTTATTAACTCAGGTACAGGGTTTTTCTGTTTTCTACTGGTGCCCTGGAGGAAAGGTCTTTGTCACTTTAGATGAAAAAGACAGTTTTCAAAATGTTACCAACATGTTCTGCCCTGTTCAGCCAGACTTACTAAAATAAGGAGGAATTTTTGGCAAGCAATAGAGGCAATAAAGGAGAGGCTTCTGCTGGATTATTGGCAATTGTTGATAATAAATGATTTGCTAGATGCTGAGGAAAATTGCCAAACTATTCATTTTTCATTCCTTTGTTAGTTCATGGTATACTGATACTGATTCCTTGAAATGTATAAGAAAATGGGCAGGCTTTCTGGGGCTTCCGTGTTAAAGCAAGTCTTTCAAACTTCATAATGGCTGGCAAGGACTCCAGTCCAGGAAAACACAGAAGTTTCAAATGTATGAAACTGCCCACAGACTTAAAATTAAGCACAAGTAAAAGTGCTTTCTGGAACTTTGGTTAGGGAACTTGCTTTGATCAATGAATAAATCTATGAGTCTTAGCAGAGACACTCCAATGCATGAATGATGCCAGTGGTTTCAATCACAGTGCTTCTGCTGAACTCGTGATTGCTACCTGACCTGCCAAGGAAAAGGTGACATGAGCCAGTGTGCTCAGAGAAACCATTGCTCCCATGTTACAGTGAAGCCAAGACGCTGGGATATAGAAATGCTAAATGACTGTGACCTACCCTCAGAGCTATACCATGATGGCTGGCTGGAAACCACCCTGGAAAATAGGGAAGAAAAATCTTACAGGGGACTGAGTTCCAAAAATGGCTGAGCAATTCAAGTCTAAGACAGCTGTCTAGCTGCCTGAATAATGTAAAACATTCAGGCAGAATAGAAATAATTGCAGTGACATCACTGGAAAGAAAAATTAGTTGATGAAGAAAGTGTGTAAAATTACCAACAGTAATTAAGGCAACAGGTCTATAGGCTGAATAATTGTCTTTAAATGCTGAGAGCTGTGTGTGTTTCTTACAGAGGAAATCTAAATGTTTATGGTAAGGTAATGCACAGATGTAAATTAATGTGCAGTAAGAATCTTTCAGAACTATTTTTAGTAAGAAAAGTAGCTTAGATAATGCAATATCCATGTGCAATTAAAGTAGTAAAATTTTCATTGATACATCCCAAATCTTACACTTCACTATTAATTAGAAATACTTATAGATTTTGCACTAAAGGTATGGTAGCCTTACAGGCTGAATTTGTACTAAGGAGGGAGAGAATTTTAAGGGAGAGATGTTTCATACCAAAATCACGTCACCATGTGGGCTCACAAAATTTTACAGGAGAGTCAGAATCTCCTCAGTACTTCATCACTTTGTACTATTGAGGTGAGGACTAGATGGGACAGTGACAGCTTGGGATTAAGAAGTACACAGAATCCTGTACCCCTGTTCTACTGCTCCAACAGGGGATAGGTGGACTCAGAGAACAGTGACTTTCATGGAAAGCACAGAATTTAGTGGGGTTTGCTTTTTGCAATCCAAAAGATGGAATTTTTTGAAGAAGGGAGAATTTGCATTGTGTATGTCTAAAAAACACTGCTCTTGTGTTCTTCTTGCATAGTGCACTGATTAGCAGATCTTTGTATGTTGAGCTCAGGTGTTTGTGGATATGCTGGGTCTTACTATCTGGTATCTAAATACAAATGTTCCTGTTTATCCTGCAAATGTTTATATGTAGGAATAGTCCCATCAAGTAGTGGGAGTATCTGTGAACCTTGAGGGAGAAGGCCTATATTATTAACCCGCTCTGTGAGTTGACACTAAAAAAAAACTGTCTCAGAAAGTGGCTCCTATCACTCCTGAGCCAAGTGCAGTTGCTTGCTGAACCACAGCATTGCCTCTGTGCTGAAAAGAATTACCTTGGTATAGCCAAAGGTTCAATATTTGGCTTTCTAAGCAAAATTACTTCATTAATAATAAAACAAAGTTGTGTGGGCTGAGTATAACAGAACATAAAAAGAACCCCCCAGTATACGCACACCAGAAACAAAACTATGCCATTATTCAATAATAAAAGTCTCCTCAAAAATATTTACACCTTATTGGCATCTCCAAGTCAAGAAAAGAAAACCAGTTTTAAGACAGTGAACTAAAATTCCTTTCCAGCCACAATATTTCCTTAGAGAGAAGAGCTAACTCTATGTGTAAAGTAGGGAACATGCTCCAGGACTGGCCAAACCAGCCTCCAGTGGATAGTTAATCTATGGTTATAAAATTATATTGTTCTTTGTATTGTCTTAAATGATTTGTGCATATGCCCATTGCCAGCTTAGAAAGTACAATTCTGAAACTTTGGTTCCGAGGGCTGAAACATTTTGTCATATGCAAAGAACTGAAAGCAGCCCAGTTTTTTCAGTATTTGCATCAAGCCCTAGATGGCTAGGTTAGTAAAAGGCTTTTCTGGGCATTTCTCACAGGGGAGCAGTAGGAAAATGTTTTTAAAACTACTTAACTCTTGCTGTTCTGTCTGAGTATTGTTTGGGAAGAAGCCTTCTGTCTGCTTACAATGAACTGACCTGTACATTGTTCTTATTGCAGGTGCTAAAATTAGGTAGCTAATGAGACACTGACTTATATAAGCAACTACAGTCTCCTTTCAGCAAATAATTTAAGTATTTAAATTTGTGTAAGGATGAGCTAAAGTGTACAATCAGTGTGAGTTCTTTGAAACTGGGTGTTCTATCTAATTAGGAGTTCTTGGTTAATCCGGAATCTGACTGAGCAATGAGTCATATTAATAGTAAGGTCTATTGGAGAGATGAGGCCAGAGCCATTACCATTTGTGGCCCAGGTGACTTATTTTTGTTTTTTTTTGTAGTTCCCTCCAGGAATTTTATTTTTTTCTGCTCTGAAAATGTATACTTGCGCTGGCTTTTCATCTTGGGAGCAGGGAAACAGAACAGTTCCTTCAAGAGAAAACACAGAGATTGGTGGGGGACCCTGAGTTTTAGATTTGGGGAACTTAATTTCCTTTTCAGGTTTGAAGAGCAAAATCCTGTCCCCCTCATCCCCCATCCCTCTGAATCTGTCTGAATCAGGCTTAAACCACAAGCACTGGGGTGCCAAAGGGCCATAGAGGACAGATTCTCTGAGGACTGCTTGGGGCTCTGTGAACTGCCAGGCTTCAGCACCAGATAAAGTTGGGATCATCAGAGACATAATTTTAGTTCATAGCATCTGTTCTTCTCCCATGGAAGTCTCCACAGCACTGGAGCTTGGCAGAGCAGTGGTGAAGCCCAGCTAGCCTGGGGACAGGCAATGGAATGAGCTCTACCTTGCCCCTGACTGGAGGGATTTGCATTAAAAAAAAAAGGTATGTGGTGATGTAGTTCAGAAGACCTCTAGTGTTGCTGTCTATGTGGTGTTTCATCTCATGTTTTAAAGATTTAGTGCTAGACTATAAGGTCTTGAGGAAAAGTCCCTTGGGAACCAGCCTTGTCTTCAAGTTTGTGAACTTAGATATAGTTTAAAGGCAAAACCAGTCAAAAATAACACTGATCATACAATAACAATTAGTGGGAGAGAAAAAGGTGTGGCTAAAAGTTTCAATTTTTAATTTGGAATACTAGGCTGTCCTCCTAAACTGTTTAGGTGGGGAAAAGGCTTTTTGGTGTTTTGGTGTTTTTTTAACATATGCTGCTGATTCTCTAGATTTGTAATAGTGGCACACAGTAATATAATTTAATTGGCTAGATTAGACAATATGTGCATATAGAAACCAGTAATGACTGCAGTGGCGTAGTCAACTCCGCTGTTGTGAGAAATGAGGACTAGTTACATACAATTTCAAGCAATGAGAGAAAACACCTCCAAAAATGTGTATTTCAAACTTTATATGTGGCTCAGGCATCAGTGAACAAGTATTGCTTCCAGGCTTGTCATGATGAGCTCCATTTCAGTTCCAAATAGCAAATAGCTTTGCATCATAATCAGTCTCTGGCCAGCATTGTCTTTTTATCCGTGTGCCTACAGTCCTTGGTGCTCTGAGCCTCCAGGCCTGGCTGAGAGTTTGTTCATGCACCACATGGTGGGTAATAATACAGGAGGCCTTCATCTCTCTAAACTAAACCCAATTCTTTATTAAGAGTGCAAAGGTTCTGAGTCTGTGGATTGTGCTCAAGCCACATGCATGCAGAGCAGCTTAACTGGTGTCCAAACTCCAACAAATGAAAATCCTCTTCTTTCACCCAAAGTCTGGGGTGGATGGTGCTGCAGAAACTGTCTTTATATGAGTATTTCAAAAGAATGCCCATACTAGAACAAACAGCTAATAAATGAATAATTTTTTAAAATTAGTCGTGTGTGTACACAAACACTCACGTATTTTTATCTACACACATATATGTAGTTGTAGGGAACTCCTTCTGGAGAAAGGTATAATTTCTTATATTTAAATTTCTTTCATTTTATTCCTGAGAGTCTTTTTCTGTCACTGTTAGAGACATATTTGCTGAGCAAGATCAGTAACTGATCTGGCACTTCCAACTCGTCTGTTTACCTGTGTTGCTCAGAGACTGAGGATTTGAGGGAATGAGAAATGCTGGCTGCTTGGTGCGTGTGTGTTCTCCATTGAAGCTAGAAACAGTTTAGCAACTTGCCTCTGCTTTGCTTTGTAATTTACTGACATGGGTTCCTACCGTCACGCTGTTCTTTAAAATGACTTTTTGGTTTAACGAAATTGCTTTGACATTTCAGATTAAGAGAAGTGTTTATCTTGCTCAAAAGTGCTGACATTTTTGGCAATTATATTGTCTTTATTAATACACAGGAAATGGTTTGTAATCTTGATTTTATCTACCAAAAAAATGAGGTGTTAAAAAAGTAGAATAGTTGGAAATGTAAAGGCAAAACTATGAATTTAGAGATACAGTGTCAGCTGATAAGATTTAGATCACATTATTCACTTAGGGAATAAAAATGAATATTTGAAAAAAAGATATTAAAAACCTAAAGCCTCATCATTTTGCTGCTTCTTTTGGCGTATTTGCCAAGGGATGCAACTGTATGTTAGGAAAGAAAATGATTACTGATTTGAGATTCTATTAAATAATCTCTTGGTTGATTTCAAATTTTCTCCAAAACCTGCAGTTTCAAACTTTTAATGTAATTATATGCAAATGCAAGGACAAATCTACCAAGCCTTACTTTCTGTCATTGTTCTTATTTGAAGTTTGGGTATTAGGGTGTGTATTCACAGTGGTAATAACTGAGGGTCATAGTACCACTTAAGATTGAATGCTGAGTTGATAAAATCTTTTTTCTTTTTTTGAGTGTGCTGTTTTCATGACTAAATGTGGATCTTTTCACATGGAAACAATTGTGTGCAGAAAATTGCTGGAGCAATTTTGTAGGCCGTTTTTAATTTAAAAATTTGCCTGTGCACAGTGCGCCCTTGTTTCTGCCCAGAAACATATTTTAACAGTCAAGTAATATAAATTCTTTAAAAGTGGAGGTTTGAAGGGAAATACTGATAACAATCTTAGCTACTTGATTGACAAGAAACTCAACATGACCTGGCAATGTGCACTGGCAACCCAGAGAGCTCATCTGTAATCCTGGGTTGCATTCCCAGCAGTGTGGCCAGCAGGTCGAGGGAGGGGATTCTGTCCCTCCGCTCCGCTCTTGTGAGACCCCACCTGCAGGGCTGCATCCAGCTCTGGGCTCCCAGCATAAGAAAGACATGGATTTGCTGGAACCAGCCCAGAGGAGGCCACGAAGATGATCAGAGCACTGGAACTCTGCTGTGGAGACAGGCTAAGAGAGCTGGGGTTGTTCAGCCTGAAGAAGAGAAGGTTCCTGGGTGACCATGGAGAAGTCTTCCAGTGCCTAAAGGGGCTCCCAGAGAGCTGGAGAGGGACTTTTCCCAGGGGCATGGAGTGACGGGCAAGGGAGAATGGCTTCACGCTGACAGAGGGCAGGTCTAGGTTATGTGTTAAGAAGAAATTTGTTACTGTGAGAGTGGTGAGTTCCTGGAAAAGGTTGCCCAGAGAAGCTGTGGATGCTCCATCCTGGAAGTGTTCAAGATTAGATGGGGCTCTGAGCAACCCGGTCTAGTTGAAGGTATCCCTGTCCATGGAAGAGGGGATGGACCTAGATTGTCTTTAAGGAGCTCCAAACCAAACCATTCTATGTTTCTGTAGCAATTTTAGTAACAGTTCCTCCCATACATTGACTTTTCATTTATTTTGTCTCTTTCCCAGCTGCAAATGGCTTTTTTTTTTTTTCCAATGGTTATTCTTTTTACCATTGACTGTTTGTGCATTGGCAAGAAGGTTCTCTACTGTTTCCTTTTTGTAGTGGGTTTTCATGAGAATTAAAACTCGAATTAGTTACATTGATGAGAGAATATTTGAATTATTTAGTCAAAATTGATGCAGTTACTTTCCAATTTCAGGACTTTCTTAATTTAAATTTTTTTCTTTCACGTTTAGTGGCTTTTACTTTTTCATCTAAATGGTGTTTCTGCCACATTCATCAATTTTTATGCTACCATGTAAATTGCTTCCAAGTTTTTTTTGTAGTGATTTACACAATTTGTCTATTAGCAATACTGTAATATTAGAATACAATAACTTTCTGCTGCATGCCATAAAGTTTTCAAGTAATAACACTTTTCTCTCTAAGACATCTCAGAAAACAATTTAAATAGATACTTTTACTGCTACTGACTATGGCGTTTCAGGAGTTTTTCAGTGAATTTGAGCTCCTAATTAAGCACGGAAAGCAGCTTACTATCTTTTAGAGTTATTTCTTAGAGCAGAAATTAACAGAGTTATTTCTCATACAAAGTAATTATAATAGTGTTCATGATTTTAAATATGTATTTCCTTCTTGGTTACACAACTGATTCTTAGTGCTTCATTCCTTACTGCCTGCATGGTTAACCTTAATGTATGCACAGGCAAATTCAATTTTGCTGTAGTAATTAGAATGCATTTTGAGGGGGGGAAAAATGCAGCAGCATATACAGCAATGTTTGTTATTATATATATTATGCATGTATTGCAAAGAAGAGATCACAGATGTAAGTAGGCCCATTAGCAGTATATATATTTTTTGCATTGTTTCCGTAAATTTCTTTAATTGCACTATAGGTATTTTTAAATGGAAGAAGAATCAAAGGAAAGAACAATGTTAGGAAGTTTGGGTGATGCAGAGTGAAATCAGAAGTGAAGGAAGAGTAAATTGATTTATGTTTTTAGGAATTGTTCAGAAATCACATAGCCTCTAAAACTTGTCACAAGATTTTTTGTAAAGCAAGAGACTTAGAATAGAAATAGAATCAGCTATTAAGTCAGAAAAAAGAGCTGAGAAATAGCGGCCATACAGAGCTTGTATGTGTATATTTGTTTAAAAGACAATGTATTTCTGTATTGTATTGTATTATGGTGATGTATTACTGCCAAAACCCAACTGCTGCATCACAGTTGTGGATTTTTATTTGATGAAAAAGGTGCCCATGATTTGGCTTAGGGATTCTTAAAAAGGGACAGACTTCACAGAAAATTATGAAATACCTATCCAGCCAGGAACAGGTGTATGTAAAAAGAGATAAGGTTGTAAAATATTACCTGGAGTTTAGAAGTCAGGTAAGACTCTATCGGTCTAGCAAAAGCAGTTTCTAACTGGTGAGGTGTATAAAAATATTTTCCTTGTATACAAGTCTTTCCACAGATACATAATGCATGGGCTTTTTCACCTCTCTCAAACAGCCAGAGGTAGCCCCACTTAGAGACTAGACAGACAGCCACTTACTTGGCCCACAGGAGTAATTTCTGATTTGCTGACTGCAAATTTGCTGGAGTATGATCTACTGGCACTGGGGGAATTGCACTCCCATTGTTCATGTGAAATGCAGTTGGAGTTTTTGGGCAGAAGGAAGGGTAGTGTGGGTGTCCTCCCTCCTGCCATGGTTCAGGCAGTGGCAAGAGCATTCCCAGGTCACATACAATTGTTCCTACATGTTTACTGGTTACTTGACAATGACTCTTGAAGGCAACTTACTCTGGTAATAATTACTGACCTGGTTGAAGATGTTCTATCTCCCCACCATTGTTCTTCAGGGTTTAGAATTAACTCAAGTCTTTTGCTGGATTCAAAATCAATATAATAAGTCATTTTATGGTTATTTGTGCCTTAATAAAGCTATGGGTAAAGAACTCATTAAGAATCACTTACTTACATTTCCATGGCCTTGTCCCTCCTTGACCTGGAAGCTCTATAGAGCAAGATGATTGAAGTCCTTGCCAGATGACTTGTACCCTTCGTCCAGCAGTGACTCTTCAGAAAGCAGTCTGTGTAAGAAAAAGACACACTGCAGAAAAAGATGTGTGATTAATCAGTACATATTTGTTCATGTTTCAACATTCTCTGCCTTTCTGGGAATATAGTAGCAATGAATAATTTTTAACATCAGAGGATACAATCAATGAGGGTTTTGACTGACTAAGGATTTCAAGGTTTTTCCTATGAAAAAGTCAGTTGACATTTATTAGGGCTTAAAAAAAATTCAATACAACATTTTTCAACTTGAAAACCAAAAAGTTAAGCTGAAAGATGTTTCATAGAAACATGCCGATGCTGCTGAAATCTTTCTTTACATAAAAAAGTCAAAATGAATTGTCAGCTTTTAAATTTTGCTTCAAGAATATTGAATACATCATTCTGTATTTACTGATGTATATTTCATACATATGCAATATAAAATATACTTTGTATTTTAATACTGTAAAAGTTTTTTCATTAATTTCATATTCAGAGGAAAGTGCACAATTATAATAAGTTGATTTTTTTTTGACACAGGAAATTCCTTGTGCTTATTTAGATACCAGAAAAGGAAAGAAAATCCTCAATTTCCAAAAGAATTCAGATTCTAGCTTTTTGTAAGTTCTGTGACGGTGGCAGCAGTATAAAAAGCTTCCCTTTACATTAAGTAAATACACTAGAAGAGGGTACTATCTTAATTTTGACAAAAAAGTGACAAGATGGTGTGATTTTTTTCTGTTTATTTTGCAACAATAGCATAGTCCTGGCAGCAGCATGAAGCCCTGGTTTTATGACCTGTATAGTTCTTTCTGAATACTGAGACAAAGGTGTAAAGAAGCTGGTTCATTCAGACCCTTGTTGCTGTATAAAGCTTATTCAAAGAGGTATACTTCAAGTTTCAACTTTTTCAATAGCTATAGTTTTCCCAGAGTAGGGTCTCTAAAAAAGCACTCTCCAAACCATCCCCTTTCATTTAGAAATTAGTAGAGTCAGGCAAGCCTCTCTGTAAAGCTGTTCAGAGAACTTCCAAACAGGAAAGAGAGCCTATATCCTGCTGCTGTTGCACATAAGAAATCATTACTCCTATGCCCTTATCTTCCTGCTCCATTTGTATGTAACACCCACCAATTCTCGCTTTCCATCTCTTCTTTTCTCTCACATCTCCATATGCTTCTCAGTTAAAAAGACTTCTTGGGTAATGTATGAAATGTGTCCACTGCTCTCTCCTTCAAAGAAATTCCTCAAAACCCAACCATATTTCAATTATAGTGATTCCATACTTCTACTGCTGTATATCGTGAGTTATACAGAGAATTGTTTTAAGTAATGATGCAGCAGCGAAAAAGGCAGTGCAGCCTTAAGATGCACTAGGAGTGGTATTTCAAGAGGAAATGCTGGTGCTATTACAGAGGCTGCGGTGCAACCTCAGAAATATTGTGTAGTGTTGGTCACCCGTGGACAAGAATGTTCAGTAAAACTGGAACAGATGTAGAGAAGGGTCATAAGGATTATTAAGGCAATGGAAAAGCCTGTTTTATGAGAAGAAGCAAAAGGATTTTATGTGCTCTAACATGGCAAAATAAAAGCTGAGGGCTTATGCTTTCTGTCCAAGGTATAATGCTTGGAGACAGACAGGAAAGTACGTAAACTAACTGACAACATAGAAGAAAACAATAGTTCTCAAATAGATTTAAAATGAATTTTTTTTTTTCCACTTTGAGTCCAACCAGGGTCTTAATGAAAACACAGGGGAAGAAAAGTTCCGTACGTTTTCATGGATGCTATGTGAAATGCTGGGAAAACAGAACATGCACCCTAGGACATCCTTGACTAAAATCCTGCAGCATTCTAATTTTTCTCCATTAATAGTTTAAGTCTTTTACTTTATATGTCACACATCTGCTGTAAAACATTTAGCCTCATGCTCAGACATTCCTTGTCTTCCACATACTTCCTGTGTGACATTAGGTAGGTCACTATGTCCTTCTGTTTTCCATGTGTACAATCTGTATATTAGTATTCTTTACCTCAAAGGGATGCTGGAAGAATAAATATAGTAATGACTGTATTGCCAGAGTCAAGTAAATATTTTATCATAGGCAAGGAAATCTCTGCCTTCATACAATTTCTGTTACATGGTATCATTTCTGTCAGAAAGCCTATATAAAACACACAAGAATAATAATGAAATGTTTGGTTCCCTTACAGATATCTGCATTTCCCAGGTTTAGGTTTTTTTTTATAGAATGTTAAAATATTCAGAGCTTGTTCTGGGCTCCCCAGTTTAAGACTGACATGAGCATAGTGGTCTGAGTTCAGCAAAGGGCCACAGAGATGATTAAGTAGTGGCTTTTTTTAGAAAGGATGGCAGAAGTTGTTCAGCCTGCAGAAGAGACAGCTCAGGGGGACCTTATCAATGAGTACAAACATCTAAGGGATTGTCAGTACTGCTTGATGACAGAACAAGAGGCTATGGGCATAAATTTAAATAGAAGAAATTCTATTTAAACTAAGGTAAACCAAAAGAAAACAAAAAACTTTTACACCTTAAGGCTGGTTGTGCAGAGGAACGGATTCCCTAGGCAGGTTTGTGCAGTCTTCATCCTTAGAGACATTGAAAGCTCAGCTGGACCTGGTCCTGGGAGCCCTGCTCCAGCTGTCTCTGCTTGAGTAGGTAGGGACCAGATGTTCTCCAGAGGTCAGTTTCCAGCTCATCTGTTCTCTCTGATCCTTTTTCTGAAAATGAGTAGAAAAAAAAGAAAAACTTCCTTTTGTAAAACTTCTGGAATGAGTGAATCTTTGTACATTTCATTCATACTGTTAAACTAAATGCAGCAGGAAGGAAACCTGAGATTTGATCCTTTTAAATAGCTCTCTGCTACTTAAGTGCATGGCAGCTTGAATTAGGTGTGAATGGTGACATTAATAACCTACTGTCAGTTGGACCTTTGCCATTGACTTCTGTGCAGTCAGGATTTTGGTGTAAATGACTCAAAGTGGAGAACCACAGTTGATCTTAAAGCTGCTGTTTTCATTCTGGATCAGTATCCTTTACTTATTTAAAGGAAGGGCTTAAATCTGTGTACTGTAGAAGTATATAATGAAATTTGGTTTTATGCTTTGTAAAACAAAAAGAAAGGTACATTCTGTAACAAGGATCTGACAAGAAGAAAACAACTTGTGGCTCATTCATCAATGTTATAAAATAAGTGTAAACCCACTCTGTGAACAATGGAGGGTTAAGTTGTCTGAGATTTAAGTGACAACCCAGAAGTCCAAAGCTGCAGACTCTTTCCCAGTCCAGACATCTTCCTGATTAAGTTGCTCCCCAAAATGAAAGCCTAACCATTCTAAAGGAATACTGTAAATATATATCATTATTCTAGCAATGTAATTCTTCCTAAAATAGTAGAAACAAAGAATGCAAAGAGGGACAGTGGTTCCTTGAGGAAGACTTTTATCCTGGCTTGTGAAGGAAATACTACCGTGCATCTGACAGATGAATCATGCTGAGATGTGCTGGAATAGTTCTAGTTCCAGTTTGTGATTCCAATGATGTTTTCTTGTACATCTTGTTAAGGTAAGATACCTTTTTTTTTTTTTTTTTAAGGATCAGCTGAACTATCTAAAAAATAAAAACATCAAGGTCTGTCCCAAAGGGACTCCTGATCAGAGATTTTTGTTCCATGATGAGAGACAGACTCAGAGCCGTCCAAATAATAAAAAACAGATTCCTGAAGTGGTTTTTTTTTGGAGAGCGACTCAAATTTGATTTATTGCTCATTGTAGGATCTGTTTATCTCTTGTTGTGAATTTTCATGTGGCCACTGGTATACATCAAAATGTTGTGAAAGTTTAATAAAAGTTTGAATGTGAAGTGCATTTACATTATTTATTGTTCTATTCTACTTCTGTTTAAAATGTAACAATAATGTGCTATCTAGTCAGACAGCTGAAAGTATTCAGTAGCTAATCAAATGCCATTAAAGGCAGAATGTGAAAATGGAATACAAACCAATTTTTTCCAGGAATACTTTTAGTCTAATTTTAGTTGCTAAGGTAATAACTGTAAGTTCTGAACACATTTATAGAAATTAGAAGTTCTTTGTGAGGTGCTTGCAAGAGATGGCAATCAGTTTGGTTTTGACCCCTCAGAAAGTATTATGTAGCTAACTCTTATTAGCCTACATTAGTGAGTCACATCTCTCACAAAATAAAGGAAAAAAAAAGAAGTCACATGCACTGTCCTTGTCAGAGTGTAATGCCAACTGCAAGAGGATTTCACTTTCATTTGCTGGCCCTTATAAAATGTCACAGAGCTGTGAGGCGCTAAGGAAAGACAAATGTTTGTAATGTAATATTTGGTTGTATGTGGTATAAAACTGGATAGTAGGTCCAAAATGCTGTGTCAGTTGGTCTACTAATACATACTAAGTGTGAAGGTGCTTCTCTCTTTAGAAGGTAACTTCATAGCTTTTGTGACAACAATCAAAGAGCATTTCTCATTTACATTTGTGCCTTCAGCAGTGATTTAACTGCCATAGTTATCCAGTCTGAGACACGCTCCTGGTGGCACCTCCAGTGCATTTTAAACCTGCAATAGTAAAAATGATAATGCTTTGACCATCAAAATACAGAGCATGAATCCCCTTTACATGCTTGCTCATGCTGCTGCCATACAGCAGAAAGTGAGCAGCTAAAATATCAAGGTTGCTTCTCAGACTGTGCCAGTATACTTAATTATGGAAAAGATGGGTAGAGAGATCAATGGAGTTGCAGGTGTAAGTGTTACATAATTTGTGAAGGACTTCATGGGGTGGATGTTTCCCATAGAGTAAAATGTGGTTTCCATCCTCTCTGGTCTCTGCAAATGCCCATGCTTTCTTCTGCTTGCATGTTCTCATTTTTTAGATTGGGAAGGAACCACTTATAAGAAAAACAGAACTAATTAAGGAGATGTACAGATGATGTGATGGCAAGTGAATGCAAAGTAATGTGTACTGGAAGGGAAGAAAATAGCGTCACTGTACTTTGTACTCTATTAAATTACCTGTGTCAACTGAGGCAAAGGAATTCTCTGTCACAGTCAACACCTCAGTGTCACCTTCTCCTCAATATGAACCCGCAGATAAAAAGTTAAAGAGCATGGTGAAGTTGCAAGATGAATAGATGCCAAATAACGTAGTACTGCCATGGGCAGTCCTGTGTGAATCACTAAGTGCAGTTGCTGATTGCTGGGTCTCAAAATTAGGAGACTGAATGGGATGTAGGAAAATTTGGCAAATCAAATACTGAGGAAGGACTGTGGCCAGATGGGAAAGGTAGCTGGTTTGCCATGGAAAGAAGGGGTGACCACTTAACCAGAGTCAGAAGGGCTGCAGCTCTTCCTTTTGTGTGCACGATCAGGGCTGAAGTCTGTTAATGGGTTCTAAAGAGCTCACACCAGCTATGGTTTTAAAGGCCATGCTCTAAAGTTTTATGTCCCTTGGATTCACCACTCTTAGATTTAAGAGTCAGCTCTATTATTTTAACTAGTTTACAAGGAGACAATAGATGGGACTGCATGGATTTGTCTAGCAAGGTTGCTTTTTTCCCCCATAAACTTGCTCTTCTGGAATGTTGAACGCACGGGGGAAAAAAAAGTTTATTGGAAATTATTGTATTTGAAAAGGGCCTTAGCTATTCCCCAGAAAGAAGAGAAGCGAACACAGGGTCAATTTACAACCTGACCTGAAAACACAAAGTTGATAATCGGCCATCACTGCTTATTGTATCTATCATCTGATTTGTTGAAATGCTCAATAAATCCACTATTAGGAGGAAAAGTGCTTACATGCATTTTTTTCTTAAAAAAAAAAAAAATTAAACAACAAAATAAAAGATTGATTGACAAGACATCAATAAAGCTTTGAGCACACACTGCTGACCTTTTTTTCTCTGCACTGCAATCTGTGTTTATTAGAATTCAGCTCCTATAAATACGTTTCTGTGGATAAAAAAGCAAGCAGCTTCTTAGGAGTTTTGTTCAATAAACTTCTGTGAAAATTCTAAAGACTTAATACATGGCTTTCAATTTAATTCATTCTGTCTTCCCTTCTTAAAAATAAGATATAAGTGAGGATGAAATAGGTTTAGCTGGTGAAATCTTTTTTCTAAAGCTGTATTCTTAAAACTCACCCTTCCTTTTTAATGTTTGCCACAGCAGTTCATTCATAACAGACAGGATATATATCATCTCACGCCTGGTACTGTGGGCTATTTCTTCTCTTTAAATAAAAACATATTATAAATCTGTGCTGCACTTGAGTGTGGTAAGCACTCAGGTTAGTGACTTCAAAAGTAGAGCTGCAAATAAGGCTTTGGCAGGCACTAGAGAATACTGACCAACTCCTTAGACCTTATTTTCTGTTTGATCTTTCTGAGAAGAAAATCTCTTCAGAGCCATTCAAAACTGTAAAGGTGGCATAGCAGTGATGTCAAGCCTTTTAATTTTATTGCAGGCCTAGTGATATTCCTGTATTAGGGGTTTTGTGCTTAATGCCCTGCCTCTTGGAGCCCTGTGAGAATCTCATTCATTTTGTGTTGGTGAAGTAAATGTGCACTTGGTGTTGCTCTAAGAAAAAGTGAAATAGAAACCCTAGGTTAAAATGATCAAAATTTGAAGTCTAATGATAAAAGTGTCTGGATGGAGTCTCAGAATGTGCTTTTCCTTGACATGTGTTTAACTGAGTGGAGCCTTCCTCTGTCCTGGTGTCAGATGAGCTGTGTATTTTTACTGAAATGTTCTGTGATGAGAAAAAAAGCCAGTGCTATCAGAGTTTGTCCCAGTTTTCTTCTTCCTTAGTACTTCCTAAAAATTAATTGTTTTTCTTCACTATTTTCTATTCTCTTCTAACACAATGCTGTTGGCTCAAGCATCTTTGCCTTGATTAATGATACTAATCTCTGATTAATTTAGACTATTTTCACTATTTTCTCCCCTTCTCTCCCTGTCATGTTTTGGTGTGGTGGTTGTCTTGTTTTGTTTTTTTTCCCCAGAATCTCTGGGGAAAAAAAAAATCTCTTGTCTGTTCTGTTCGACAGGAAGGTTCTTTCACTGGCTGTTTTAGGAGTTCACAGAGTGCAAAATAGCAAAAAATTGCTGTTGTTTCTTGTAACACAGCCTAGAAAGAGCATCTGCCTTACACCTGGAATGGTCCCATGTAGCACAAAAACACACCTGGAGTGCTCAGGCTCAGAGGTACCTGGACAAGTGGGCTCTTGCCCTGTGCTAAAATTGAAATGCAGAGGGCCTTTTCTTCTTGGACACTGTGGGAGCTGGATTAGCTATTTATATTAGTCTAAATATTTTTAAATACTGATGGTAATTGGTTTTCTTCCTCTGTTTTGCTCTCATCCAAGTAGAGGTAAAATTACTAAACTGTCTTTGAAAAGGGTTTCTAGATCCTGGATGGGATGGATTGTATACACAGGAAGTGTTATCCTACTTGGTCTCCCCTTGTGTTAAACATGGCAACACCTGGAACAAAAGCATTGAATATGATTATTTCTTAATTTTGACTCTGTTATGTCATGACTGGGGGAAGGTTGCACACCGGGCAGGTGATACTACTCTTGTGAACCAAAAAGTGAGAAGGAAAAAGGCACATAGCACTCTGCAAAGATGATAAAAAATAGAGTTTGCTTTGTCCTCTCCTACACCTAGAGGGGGAAAAAAGTGCATTAGAGGTGATTTTATCAAATGCAAGAACTTAATAAGATTTCCTAGTAACAGGAAGAATGTGGTGCACCTTTTTAGAAATTCTGTACATTTATAATACATACCTTATACTACAAAATCATTCCCATTTCTGACAATATATCTAAAGACAGCCACGCAGCAGTGGAATTTTATCTATTAAATATAAGACTTTAAAGGGCCATGCAAGCATTTCTTTCAGATGCAAGAGGACTATATAGAAATTTAATTCTGCTTATTCAGTAAAAATGTATTTCATATGCTCTGATCATTAGGATTATTATTAATTACTGTGCCATTCAGCTGTGCTGACAAAAAAAAAAAAATTCTTTCAGATATAACTGAGCACATTAAAAATATTGGATTAAAGAATTAGCTCTGCCAGATTTTAAATAGAGCAAAATAAAATCCGAGCACATACAAGGTGATCGTTTACCTTCTTTCATTGCATGTTGTTTGAATAGTTTGTATTATGGATGTGAAATTGCCCTCAAGGAGGTTAGTTAAAGTAATAAAGGCTTCCCTGTGCCTCAGGAGCCACTCCCTTTGTGATATGACCTTTCTGTGACTTCTGAGCTCAACTCATTATGAAGACAGACAAATGTGTATTTTAAGTCTTCTTGAAAGCTTTTCAGGCATTATGCTTAGTGGTGAGGTGCCTTTTTTTCTTTTCTCATTTTCTAAACTAGTTGCAATTGAGAGTGTGAGGGAGGAGAAAGAGGTTAAGAAAGACTTCTAAGATCATCAAACGTGACAATTAACTCAGCACTGTCCCTAAGGGCCACATCTACTCGTCTTTTAAATCCCTCCAGTGTTGGTCACTTCACCACTTCCTGGAGCACCCTGTTCCAATGCTTGGCAATCCTTTTGGTGAATAAATTCTGTGTAATATCCAATCTAAACCTCCCCTGGTACAACTGGAGGCTATTCCCTCTCATCTCGTCACTTCTTACCTGAGACACTACCCCTCCACCTGGCTTCAACCTCATTTCAGGTAGTTGTAGGAAAGTGATGACCCTTCTTTTCTCAAAGCTTAAAGTCACAACCAGGCCCCTTAAAGAGTTTTTTGTGCCTTGTTTTGGTTTGTTTTGACGTAGGTGAGTGGGTGTTTTTTACATCTAGAATGAGGTTGTCCATGCTGGAATTTCAGAGTTTCAGAGCAGCATGGGAAGCATGTGCTGCTTTAGCTTAAAATCAGACCTGGTTTTCCCACCCGGGGTTGGTGGCACAGTGTGCCACAATTCCACGAGACGTCCTTGTGCCCTGCTCCCATTTCATCCTGAGCTCATCGCTGGCCTCCCTGCCATGAGTACAAGGCCCCCGTTCGCGTGTGCTATCGCATCAGGACTGTCAGTGTACCGGGCCAAATTTCACCTCACCTTAGGCCACTCCTCAGTGTAGTGGTCACCCTTTTGGTCTGAGGGCAGCAGCAGGGCCTGTGGGTGTTTGGGAGCAGCCGGTGTTCCCAGGCAGGCTCCTGGAAAGGAACGTGCAGCTTTCAGCCACAAATGCGGGAAGG
This sequence comes from Dicrurus megarhynchus, assembly GCA_013399195.1. Taxonomy (NCBI): domain Eukaryota; kingdom Metazoa; phylum Chordata; class Aves; order Passeriformes; family Dicruridae; genus Dicrurus; species Dicrurus megarhynchus. The sequence continues at coordinate 108,403 of VXAD01005737.1, forward strand.
TGCCAAAGCGGCCGCTCCGTCCACAGCCCTCACCACCCCCGGCGGTGACGGGGCAGTTGTGAGTCCTGTCGATTTAAATGCAACCTAGAGCTTGGCTGACAGTCCAGCATGTGTTTCACATCTTCAAAGTACGGCTTTAAAAGAACCCAAATGTGGCTGTTGCAGCAGAGCCGAGGCCTTTCCGCAGCCTGTGCCCTGCTGGTGGCTGATGGGCGGCTGGGATGGAGGAGCGCCCAGGTTGGGGTGTGCAGCCCTAAGAGAGCATCCTGCTGTCTCAGGCTTATCAGTGCCACCCCACAGGGCTCGGGGGAGCGGGGAAATGACCTTTTCTGACAGCCAGGAGGGTCAGCGATGAGCCTTCCCGAAGCTCTGGTGGTGTGGTGAGGGTGTTTCTTCGCGTGTAAGTGCTCATCATCTGTACCAGCAGCAAACGTGGTGGGTAGAGAACTTTTCTTATGAGGTATAGATTTCTTGTGTTTAATTGAAAGTTTAGGAAGAAAAGCCGTTGAATTCTGAAAGTTGCTGTAAAACTTACGGGGCTGCACTGCAGAAGGCTTATTTGTACCCATGTGGTGCCGAGCAGGTCACTGCCTAACAACCTTCAGGGGGCTGTCTGTGGAAACCCCCAGACCGCTGAGGTAGAATTGGGGAAAATAGGTGGAAATGCTGTAAAACAATAACTTAATAAGTGTTCTCATTTCTAGCTTCACACCAGTTTTGCAGTAGTTGGTGATTTTTCTGGGAATGCGTGTTCAGAGTTACCAGACAATTTGTGCAAATGTTCCTGCTTGCAGATGGTTCAGGGGAAATACCGTGTGACTGAGGGCAGTGGGGCGGTGCTGGAAAGCTGTGTCAGGTCACCTGCACGGTGCTTCGCAGGAGGGTACGTGGGCAAGCAGAGCACTAGTACTCAGGTTTTCAGGAGAAATATGGGTGCTGAGGTTGATTATTTTAAAAATTACTCTAAGATTCAGTAAAAATTCACCATTTCTAGAAAAAAGGGTGTTGAAAAAGCTTCTTTGCTGGCATGTTTGTTAGAAGTGCAGACAGTTTTTTCGTCTGAGCAAATATTTGTAAAGAATTTTATGTGTAAAGGTGTACTTGGTTGGCCCTGCAGAATTTACCAGGGTGCATTTGGGAGTATTTTGCTCACTCAGCTGTAATCTTAACACGAAGTGTAAAACTCGGTACACCATTTCCATTTCAAAGATCACTTAATATCATTTCTGCAAATTTTTTAATTTGTTTAATTAAACTTAGCACTCCATTCCACTTCATTAGATCTATTTAATTTTCATGTATCTAAGCAGTTTTTCAAGTACATAATTAAAAGAATAGTTTTATAAAATCAGTACTTTTTTATATTAACATCCTCCAGAACAGGAACTATATTTTCCTGTTGATTAGCACATGATGATAAAAGCATTAGCATAAAGTAATAAAAAGGAAGTAATCTAGTCCTGTTTAAAATGTCCACCCTGAAGCTGGCCAGCAGGTATTTTGAAGAATGAAAGATATGTATGCTTTACTGAAACTTTTCAGGAGAAGTGAATGCAACAATAACCCTGATATTAATTTTTTGCTGGCAGTGGGGAGTGTTCTTCATGAAGGGAAGTGCTATCTAGTGTGCAATTGGGAGTTCAGCTTGGGGTTTCAGTTCAAGTACCATTCAGAGGTGGATTTCATGAAGACAGTTCTTTCAGCTGAAGTAACTGGGATGCAGAAAAGGTGCCTTGCACATGGTCAATAAACTGGAAGCAGAACTAGCAGAGTCCCCAGCAGTTTTGTCATACTTGCTGAGAGAGGAGACAAGACTGCAGTGGTTCTCACGTTGCCTAGTGGCTACAGCCTGTGGATGTCTGGAGCAGGAGATGATGTTTTAGAAATTGATCTTTGTGTAGAATGAAGATTAATCCTATTTGCATTTTCTTCTGATAGGCCAGTGGTATGACTGAAGGGAAGAAATTACCATACACCTTCATCATCATCTTAGCAAAATAAAAAGTGCTGTGTAGATATATATTATACAGTTTCAGTCTGTAGCTACTTGAAAAATGGGCATCAAATATAGATGGAAGAGGAAACAATGTCTTATTCCACAGGAGCCACCTACAACTGCCTTACACTCCATAGCCTGCAGGATTCATATAATGAAAACTAATCTACAGTACAGCAACAAGATGAATCTGTGTAATTTAGTTCCCTGAACTCACACTAACTTCTGTGTTCTTTGAAGCTGATTTTCAATATATTCTTCTGCCAAACTGTTTTATACAGCTGGAATTTTGTATGCCAGAAGACATACAGTACTGAGGAGTGAGTGAATCGTTCGCCGGTGTTTTTGGAGGCTTTGTTGTGTGCGTGTGCTTATGTATGTTTGTGCGTAAATATTTGAGAGTGTTATTTAAAAGAAAATATGAAAACTTGGGAAACATATGTTCCTGATTTAGTTCCCTGCAATGGCAGACAGCTGTCTCCCAGATTTTTTCCTTCCAAAGGCCCTACAAATTGTGCACCATGTGCCACGCTGCACTGTGGCCACAGTGCACACTCAGGGAACCGCACCCTGTGTGTGACAGTGTGCACAGCATATGTTGCCATTACACACTCAAGGCATTTACTGGTCAACTAAAAGTCCGTAAATCCTCTTCCACAAGAGGAAGATGAGTGAGATTTGTGGCATAGCTGAGATGCCCTTGAGTTTAGATGTCATTTTAATCCTATGCAGTTTCAGAATGAAACCAAAGTAAATGAAACTATTTCAAGTCCATATCTGCTATAGGTAAATGTTAGAAAAGCTCTTTCAATGCACAAACTTTATACTTTAAAAATAATATTTTAAGCCTTGAAAATGTTGTGGAAACTTACACTGTATCTAACAGTTCAGCTCCCAGGGATATAGTTAAGCCAAGGCTTAATTAAATTAGATTATTTTTAGTGTATTTTCATGTGTGTTACGTAGAATACAATGAACTACACGTGGCTCAGTCTAAAGGCAGGTGAGGTAAATGGCAATCTTTGGGCCTCACAACAAGCTCTCTGAGAGTTTTTCTTGTAAAAGGGAGGAGTAGAGCATTTCCATGACACTTGAAAACCAATAGGATTAGTAGCTCTGTTAAAACTCTGAACCAAACCTGCTGTTTTCTCAAATTTCAGCTTTATGGATATTGGTAAAAGCTGCTGAGGTTAAAGGATTAGTTATTCACCTGTTTCTTTCTTGATACATCCTTTAATTTGCATATATAAGGCCACTGCCAGTTCATGGGGAATGTTTCCATGATAGGCCAGGCCTCAGAGCAGTACTTGGTCTGCTGATAGCACTCAGCTGGTGGGTTCACCTGGATCTTGGCATCTGTGTCTTTTTCCTTGCAGGAGGTTGTGGCAGCTGGTGTGCAATAATCATACAACCTGAGTGTGTTTATTTGGCAAGAGGAACAAAGCATGAGAGAGACTTGACAATAAGCAGTTTACAGGTGCATCTGTTTGACATGAAAACTGATCAGCACGTGCTGGGAAACCAAACAGATCTGACTTACAGGTCAGGTGGATGGGTACACCCAGCCCGCTGCAAGTGGTGAGACCTCGCTCTTGGCTTGTTCTAACGTCAGCCACTGCTGGTGTCTGTTGAGCTGCAGAAAAGGGGACCATTGCTGATCCCTCATTTTGGCTTGTTTTTCTTTAAATATTGTTGCTGAACTAAACTGATGCAGTAAACATCCCAGTAAGCAGGCTAACCCACCATCTTTATAAGCTACTGTAGAGCCACTCTGGGGCTCTTGCAATCCTATTGAAGAAGCTTGGTCCCTAGTTGCCTCTGAGGAGGAGGAGTGGGCTCTTTGAACTACATTCTGAGAAGATCAGTATGTTAAATATTTCAGACTTAAATAGGAATCAGCAACATTGTTCTGTCTGAAAGTGATTAATTTTGAGAGTTCCTCTGGCAATCGCTGTTAAAAGTCTTTGTATTAAATTTGCCGTATTGCAGTCTCTGTTTCGATTCCCTGTTTGAATGGCAGTTCATACCACAGGCTCGGTGCAGGGGAATTATGATGGTATTCAATTAGCCAGGTAGCTTCTGAAGATTTGCTAATGTAGGTATAAAACAGAAATCCACTCTTAAAGCTTCTCTGACATGCACTTTCATTTTAACTGCTGAATAATGGTTATGTAATGCACCAAAGGCAGCCTCTGTGGTGGTATCCCAGGGATGAGTGGTGTCCCTTGTACACTCACAAGTACAGTCTGCTCTTATGGGCAGAGACCTGAGAACTGACAAAGCATTAAGCATTGCTTTGCATGAGAAGGTCTCACATGTTAAATGGGGTGTGTGGAGCTAGGAGGTCAAAGGTTGTTTAGGACCATTTTGCAGCAGTGAGTGAAGATTGAAATCCAAATTCTGGTAAATAATATATGTCCAAAGATTATTCCTTGATTTTTTTTTTTTTTCCTTAGAATTAGAAAACATGTGCACATATATATATGGTAATGTTAAAGATAGCTATTCCATATGCACAAGGAACTCTGCTTTCAGGATGTGTGACTTTCATTGTAGATAAAAAGAACTGACAACAAAATAAAAGAACAAAATTAAAACTCCAGGAGAAAATATGCAAGACTCCCTTGTTAACAACAGACATCTGCCAACATGCAGACAAGCTATGAAGGGAGCTTGTTTTATCCTTAGGAGCATTACATGGAAAATAGTCCTACCACTGTTAAGTTGTGTACACTCCAAACCAAAGAGCCCCTTGTAACAAATTCTCTATCAGATTTCACATAAAACAATCTCACTAGTTTATTCACACTACAGTTTTTTGCTTTTGATCACTTAGTGTTTTGTGGTTGCTTTTGTTTGTTTTGGTTTTTTAAATGAAAGTTATATTACAATTTATCTCTTCTGTGTTTAATATGAACTGCTAAGATTATTGTGTGTGGAATCTTAATAGTTTGTAAATTCTGCTTGTTTCTAGGACTGGACTTTTTTTTTGTCTCAGCTTCATAAAACTGAAACATTAAACACTGAAGAGCCAGAAAAAAGTGCAATCTATAACTAATAGTTATTGCATATTTCAAGCAAATTAGGAAAAATTATTCACTAGAAGAGATTTTTATAAATTCCATTATATGTAAAGCATTCTGAACAAAGCAGTTATAATATACAACAGTAGAAATGCCAAATGTGGTCTATCAAACAATGTATTTCTGAGCAAGAGTCTGCTGGTGTTTTAATGGTCTTTCTATTGCTATTTAAGCTTTCAGGGAGATGAAATATTTTACTCTGAGTGATGGAAACTGAGAAGCTGTTAGAGTGAACAGATGAATGAGAGCATGCAAAACATACGCTGTGAAATTCCATGTTTGACCTGACCGTTGAAATAGAGCTTGAGGTTTGAAAACAAGCGCACACAAAAACAACAGAAAACCCCTACAAAGGAGTTTTGATGTGTTGTAAAGGCCTATATCACTAATGCCAAGGAATTTTCTCAGTTTTTAAATGCTTGCAGCAAGTTTTTGTAGTCCCTCTCTGAGTTGGCCATCGTGCAAAGCATGACACTAAAGGAAAGCTTGTAGAGAACATTGTGATGCAGAAAGAAATGGCTTGTGAGTGTGTAAGTAAATAGAGGCCAGGGCTATGCAGGATTTTCATTATTAATTTCTCAGTTGTTTTTCAACTGAGTATTGTCAGGCCCCTTTTTGCAATCTTTAACTTTTGTTGGAATTTAAATAACATCCCCCAAACACACTGTACATCCCAATTTGAGCTCCATTTTTCCTGACTCAGTCTCCAGTTTTGCTGTTGAGGCTCTGACGTTGTCTCCACATAAAGTAAACTGAACAGGTAAAAGCTACAGAGGAAGTCAAATTAATTTTTCTCCAGGCTTCATTTAGCTAAAGGTGCCATTTGCCAACTGTTCGGTGATGACATCTCTCATTTGGTACTGAGAAACTGGGGGAAGCCTGTGCTAGACTGTGAAATGTGTGAACAAGTAGCTTATTCTCAGTGAAGGAGCACCAACCTGTAGCAATGCTCTGGCTTGATTCAAGGAGGTCAGTTTTGCACTAAAACTAACAATAAAAAACCGAAATATGGTATCTCAGTCATCAGTGTATGAAATAAGAACCAGAGATGGGCAATCCCCTTCAGACAGTGACTTACTGCAGCAATTTAAAAATGATACTGTAGCTCGTTACTTATAAGGAGGTGGTTGCAATAAGATAAAACTTCAGCCAGTTTCTCCAGTACTTCAGAGAGAAAGAGACAGTTTGCTTTTTGTTATAAAGGGCTCTAAATCTAGAAAATTAGGACTCAGCATGTGTGGCCTGTCTGTTTACTAGATGATCTAATTTCAGCAGGGAATGCATTTGTCAGTTACAGCATTTAATGCTGTCGATGTTTTAGTGGGAACCACTGTGCTGTTGAAGTCAGCATCATGGCAGTGAAAAGTGTCAATATTTTCTATTTTGGGGTCTTGCATATGTTTTCAAGGAATCAAACTGAGAATTAGTTTTCTCTGGGAATCAGCCATACAGATAAAATTGTGTCTTAAAGTGCATTAGCCATGTCTGGGGGCGGTGAGCAAGGGAGCAGTGAAGTGGGGCTGGCTCGAGGCATTTTGACTTGAATGTGGCTGGAGGCAGCCAGCTGCCAACTGGCTGGGGCAGCATAGTGTCCTGCACTCCCTACACCTCCAGAAAGTTTCCCAGGCTTCTTCTGCACCTGCAGCCAGGGTCTAGCACTGGGTGCCTCCCTCCCTCAGCTGGGAAATGCTTTGGGAGCTGTTGGCTTCTTGCTCGTTTTGCCTTGCCTGTGCTCAGCAGTCATGGAGAAGGTCATGTTCCTTCTACACTGATTGGGGGTTCAGGACAGGCAAATTTCTGTGTCCCTTTAAAACTTTACCCTCTGAACTATTCCACCAATGCAAAAGAGGTAATGGACTGATCCCAAGCCTGCAAGGCAATCTTTGTTTAAAGAAGAAGAGAGTTATATTTCAGCATTTTTGTGACAATTATAGTAATCAAGCTAAATTATCCATAAACCAGAAAAAGGTATCAATTTTACATTTGAAGGAAAGTTTTTTATTAAAAGATAGTTTTGTTTGGTATTTTGTGCCTGGGATATAACCACTTTAGCCACCCAGAAACCACTGTGGTTGTTTTTTTCTCTATTATTGCTGGGCAAAGTTATTGAGGAAAAATATTAGAATCTGAGGTAATTCCAAAAGATGTTTTCTTGCCCTGACTCAGTAATTCTGTCTTCATAAATTCATGCTGTCTTGTGGATTGTCATCCTGGTTGCATATCTCCTTTAACCACAAAAAGCTGTTTAAAATGGGGAATAAGTTCATGTTGTAGACCTGGAATTCAGTTTGCATTAGCAGAGAGGTGGAAGGGTGCCTTGCTGTGCCCAGAGTCAGGGGAGCAGAAGGGCAGGGAGCCTGTCCCTGGCTGTTTCTGTAGAGCTGCTTCTGGCAAGGACAAGGTTGCATCTCCCAGCTGCTCCTGCCTCCCTCCTCAGGTGTTGTCACAGTGGCCACTGTTTTGGGGTGATCCTGTACATGTTTCTGTGCTTTTGTAACCAATATCCCATGCACTGAGCAGAAATTAAACATTTAAAGGTATTCATAATATTGTAAAATTTGTGGGGTTTTTTTTCGGTTTCATTTTTTGTTTGTTTGGGGTTTTTTGTGAGTAGCTCCTTATTGCTCCTTGCTCCTTATTCCCCTATTCCCAAAAGTTAATAACTGGGAGAAAGTCACCCACTATCTCTCTTAACAACCCTGTGCATTTTCAGAGAATAGGATGCACAGCTTCTTCAATGACTTTGTTGCCTAAACTTTTGTTAAAAGATATTTAATATTTGCATACCCATAATGGACAAGAATATTCTTGAAAACATGTTCCTTTGCATACTTTGATGAAAGTCAGAGGTTCAAAACTGATTTTTCAAACAGAAAATTTGACTGCTTGAACTCTTCCAATTTATTTTGCTGGAATTTGCTGTTTTGAAATTTGAGTTCTTTGCCTGTGCAAATACCAGGCTAGAGTTCCTTTTTCCAAGCGTAATTTCAATGGCAGGATTTATTTCAAGGATTACATTGTATTCATTTCACTTACCAAATTAAAAAAAAAAAAATCATTCCACTGAAACCCAAGAAATAAACCTAAAGCAGTGTAAATTATTTTTATAACATCTATCTTCAACACTGAATGAAGGAATGAAGTCTGGAATAATTCCTGCATTGAAAATTAAGACATCTGGGTTCATCCCTGGCTCCACTGTTGTGTTTTGCTTAAGGAAATTATATCATCTGTCTGAGCTTTAGTCTCTAAAACAAATGAATGTACAAAAGTGTTTGCGAGACTATTGTTTCTCATAAGAGCAAGTGCAAAGCAAGTTAAGAGCAATAGTTTTAACTGCTAAAGATAGGGTTGTAAGTCATGATAGTCAATTTATGTATTGTATGTGATTTATATGATGGATCTAGCATTTTTCTGTCTTCATGCATCGTTCTGATTTCTACAGTTGCATTCATGATTCTGTATTTCCAATGTATTTAGAAAACAAAGTTCAGCCTGTGGATTATTAATGAATTACTATAAATATCATTTAATGGGTAGTTCTTGCCCATAAGTGGTTGGTTGTCTAGACCACATGGTGTTTCTTCTGCTCTTAGGTTAGATTCAAACCCAAGAGAGTAATAATTACTACTTACACAGTGATACCCACTTAGTGAATCTTTTCAGAGAGGGATGCAGCCACCTGAGTACTTGTGAGCAAGGCATTACCCAATCCTTCAGTGGCAACTCTTGCAAGTCTTGTGTTTAGAAATTATTGATTCTTGTATTAATTGTCCTTCTTTCATATCAGTTTTATTTTGTAGCACTGAATGTCTGAAAAACACAAACTTTAATTATTTTGTGAAAGTAAAGAGCAACTCAAGTTACTCAGAATTTTACAATGTATGAAGGCAACCAGTGAAGCATGAGGCCAAGTACTGGAAAGCAGGACACATGAGAGTCAGCTCTGCCATAGCTGCTGGGTCTGGGCTTTGGCACTACTGGTGCTTTATTTCCAGCACAGTATTTTCTTGCATGCTCTGAGACTGTACATGACAAAGGTAGGTTCTTTTAATCACCTTGAACTATAAAATACATTGTTCCAGAGACTGTATTTGAGTTGTGGTTTTGGAGACTCTGTAGAACCATTAATAGGTTTCAATGGAGGACTTTGCATCTTTAACTTGCTCAAGTGTTTTTAGTGGTTTTTTGTAGTTGATTAACTCATTCTGGTTTTGTTTGCCTATCTGCTAGTATTTCCCCAAAGGAAGTCTTGTAATTATGTTTATAGGCTCCCTCTCCAGGGAGAGGTTATTGATGCCTTTTCTAGACTCTGAATAGAATTTTCCATCTGTTTCTGCTTGCCAGGCGCTGGTTGTTCTATTGCTTGTTTTTGCATTTTTTTTTGCATACTATATTTTCTTACTATTTTATATCACTTGTGAATGTTATATATTCACCAGATATCCCATTTTTGCAATATTTCACCATTTCTTCAGTCTTGTGAAATTGCAGTGGTATCTTCTCACCTCACAGACAATGTAGACAAAAGTATGAGGGATTGTCAAGTGGTCCCAGAGAAGTTCCTGAACCCATGGCTTGATGTGTTAGTCCAGATTCTGTGCCATGACTTCTAACTTTCTCTCCAGCATATAAAATTTGAGCTCATGTTGTGAAGATTTTTAAAACTGCTTCATGTCTTGTTTTCTATAATAGTTATATTATAATACTTTTCATAGACTATGTTGGTACCTATTCAGAAAGAAGAAAAAGTTCTTTTTGCAGCCAAATATCAAAAAAGGTTTGGGCAGGCGCAGGAAAATTGGTAAAATTTGCATTGGTAGAAATTTCTGAGAAGTTAAAAAATGCTAAGATGTATAAATATTATATTGTGCACAGGATGTAGCAACTTGCTAAAGTGTGTAGCTGCTCATTGGGGCATATCTAAGCTTCTCTACCTCACAGCTCTACTGAACTTGTAAGAATCTGCTATGACTTTAAAGTACAAAAGCCCCAAAGCAGATCTGTAATCTCCAGGGCTGTAAGTGTTGAGTCCAGCAGGTTTCACTTGCTGCACAGTTCCCTTCTGTAGGATAAGTGAAAGCAGTAAATCTGTGCTCTCTGCCTTCCTGGGCTGCTGTGAAAGGAATGTGGCCTGCCCACAGGTTCTGTGCCCTGGTCACTTCAGATGCTCAGCTCTTCTGATTTGTTACTCGGGATACTTAGCTTGAACATTAGGTCTCAGAACTGAGAAAGACAAAATGCAGCATGGACCAGTGTTTGAAGCAGCTCTGGATGGACTACTTTTACACAAAGCCATTTTTGAAAGGAAAGGATTCTTTCTAGTAATGCTTTTAGCCAGAAATGTGTTGGTGTGCTTTTCAAGATGTCTTGGAATGCTAGCACAATAAGTTCACTCTACAGATCTAATTATCTCAGCTTTCTTATTTTTCTTTTTTTTTTTTTTTGGCAATGTTATTTTGATTTATTTTTGAAGCTGTTAATGAACTGCATTGGGAAAGAGATTACATGATTTATGTAACATTTATTTTCTTTTATTCTTTGTGATCTGCCTTGTTATAAACCATGAATTGTTTAAGTGCTTTTTTTGCTTTGAACTAGCAGGAGAGTGGCAGCATCTCTTGTTGGATTTGTTCATTTTTTCAAATGAGTGTCAAACATGACTTACACACCAGGCTGTACTTTCACACAAAGGACACCTCTGTGGTGATCCTCTCCTTTTGAAAGAGTAAGTGAGGTTCTCTTCCCACCTTTGGCCTCACTAATGAGATCTACAGGGGGGAATCAACATTGGTTTTCTCTGATGGCATAATGACAGAGTTTCCTGGAGACTGAGCTATCAACACTGATATTATTTAATTGGGGAAAGACTTTAGTCCAGCCACAGGCATGCATGCTCAGCTGGAGAAATGCTTTTTTTCTAGACTAATGTAGTTTTCTAGTCTCTGAGTAGAAGTTCAGGACAATCTTTCTGCCCAAATATTATTTCATGTTCCTGAGAGGGAGAGCATTCCTTTGGCTGTTGAAAGCCAGTAGGCTTATGGTCATTTGCTACAGATAACAAGAAGCTTTTGTGCAAGTTTGGGAAATCCTGACCGAGTGGAGAAATTAAACCACTGAACTATTAGGTTATTTTAATTTTTTTTTAACATCTCTAGAAGCAATGATTAATTTAACAATGTACATAAAAGTAGGATGGGACTGTGTTTTATGAAGGTTTAGTGAGGTTCCAAAGCTGAAAAGTCTGGTGTTTTGGAGCAGTTTCTCAGAAGTGAATGTATTGCTTGGCATGCCCAATTACAAGGCTCTAGAGGAAAACTTCAAGGGAAACTAATCTTGCAGTCACTTTCTGTTCTTTCAAGTAGTTGACCTTAGTTTTTACAGTGGTTTCAGCTATTAAACAAGTCTCTTTTTTTGTTTCGTTTTAATTGCAGAAATACTCTGTATGTTCTGAGTCATAAACAGCTGAAGTTGCTGACTACACAGACAGCCCTGTCACTCGAGTTATCGCAATAATATTTTGTAGTATTTGTGACAACAACTTTTTCAAGGAAAAATAAAATCCTGATCTCAGCCAGTTAACTACTGTACATAGTGGAACATATATATAAAACATATAAAGCTGTACACATTGTATAGTATACACATGTGTACAATATTTTTTTATATAGGAGTTAGTATTAAAAGCCAGAATCCTTTTTCTGGTTTTGAACATCAATTAATTTCCAGCCTGAGAAATATTTCCTACCCCCATTTTCACAGTAGAGACATTCTGTCTTCTGCCTATAACTTGTGTTTGAGCAAATGTTGATCTTAATGATGAAGGAAAGAGGGATGGTGTTTGGATTTTCTTTTCCTCCTGCTGAAATTAAGGGAAAGAAAAAATGATTCCAATGTTAGTTGAGGAATTAGTTCATGTAAAGGGTCAGTAGCTGGGGTTAGTACTTAAAAGTATTCCTTCTCTTAAGAAAAATAAATAAAATGTGCAGTTAGCATTAAGTAGTGCAATTTTGTACCTCAAATTATTTAGAAACCTAAAACATTTTCCGTATGATTTTGTGACTCTGTAATGTAATATCAGTAGTTCTGTGCTGTTTAGCTGAGTTTGAAAAATGACATTGTAAACTTTTCTTTCTTACTCCCATTTTTGAGGGGAGGTTATACAAAGTGTCAAGCCCACGTCTCCTATGGAGTCAGTATGAGTTGAGACTACCTCAAAGATGTGTTAGCGTGTAGAACCCAAACTTGTGTATCCAAAAAAAGAAAAAAGGCAATACAGAAGGGCTAATACAGAAGGGATGCCATCTGTCTATTAGGTAGTTTCTATAAATAAATAGTCTGCACTCTGGAGAATGCTGGCCAAACACTGTGACATGTCTTTGTATCTGACTTGCAGGGTATCAATGTGTTGTGACATTTATCTGGTTTCTAGAGGAATAAAATGTGTTCCTGTGTGTCTTTCCAATCAAGCCCATTTTTACACAGTGATGGGTAGTCCTGAGGCAGCCAAAGGAGTATTTGTTGAGTGATGGAGGGCACTTCACAGCAGCCTCACTGAGTGCTCCTGGGAGGCCCTGAGCAGCACAGAGGGATGTGGAGGCGAAGGCCACCCAAAACAAACTGCTCAAGCTTTGGAGCAGTAAGTGCTGCTGCAGTAGCAGAGCTCACAGTCCGTGCCCAAGTGCCCCTCCTCCGTGCTGTGCTCAGTAAAAGGGTTACAAAGCAGTCACACAAACCCCAACATATACATCCCGACAGTCAAGCTATTTCTCACCAGGAAGTTATACTCCCTTGTATCTGTAATGCAAGACTAAATTTTGGTTTACAGGAGTTCGATTTTGATTGGAAACCCAGCTGCCCTTTAAGAAGTATGAGAGCTCAAATTTGATTGAGAAACCAAACTATCTTCAGTCCAAAATCCATTTTAGGTTAAGTGTGATGGTGCATTTCTGTATACATTCAGAGTATTTTTAATCAGTGTTATTCCATGAAGCAGTAGCCATCTCTGAACATATTCATAAACTTTAATAAAGAAACTAACTCACATAATGTAACACACTGTTTTTCACAGCAAATTTAGCATTATCCTGAATTTAGTTCTTTTTTTGTTTGTTTGTTTATTTACAGAGAAACCTACCACAGTAGCTAGATTTCATGATTTCTATCAAAAGGTAAGAGATAATTTGTTCAAAGATACCTGAATGATATTTGTCAGTTCGATATAAATCTAGTTGTAAAAAAAAAGTTAACAATGATACATAAAAACAAAATTTAATGAAAAGAACTCACATTATGGGTGAATTTCATGAATCATGTAAAGGTGTGCATAAAAAATTGAATATGTACACTTTAGATCTCAGATCTGATAAATATTTCATTGGATTAAGAAATGCACTCTTGAAGCTTACCTGTATATAAAACATAAGAATGCATTATGGAGGTAAGGTACTCTGTCAATTAACACACTTGTGTATATGTCTGTCTGTCACTGAAAAAAAAATCTTTGTAATTATTAGACTTAGGGTGCTGTATCTGTAAAATTTTAAAAATGGAGGCCTTTGAATGAATAGAACGAACTGCTGAGGTCACTAACTACTTGCAAAAAATATGATTGAGGAGAAATATAACTATGGGATCTACTAACACAGGCACTTAAAATACAGCCTTGATGTTCTAAATTGTCATCAGCGGAGTACTCTTTGGAGGGGATTAAGGTTTGGTTCTGCAGTCACCAAAATCAGAGCTAAGATTAGGAAAGCAGAGTTAGTCCAGTGCCTGATGCTTTTGGCCAGCCTTGCCATCAATCCCCAGATAACCCCAAGTTTTAGAGCTGCAAGTTTTAGGGAAGTCCACTGTCATGAGAATGCCTTTCTGGATCAGCCTGACACTCAGATGGGGGGCTGAGACTTTTGAGTCACCAAAAGTGCACCCGGAACTGGATTTAGTCCTCTTGAACATGTGAATGTCTGCATCAGGTTACCTGTTCAGCCTTCTCTCAGTGCAGCATTTCTGGGTGCTCCCTTGGGTATTAGGGTGCTTTGCTTAGGGTTTTCTGTAAAGGTGCTCCTTCTGAGAAAGTTTGAAACATTTCTTTTTCTTCAGTCTCACATTTATAGTGCACAGAGGAGTGTTTTGATGGGAATTATCAATACCCTATTGAATGATTCTATGGCCTGGATTTGAAAAGCCTGGGTACCAATAATCAGTTTGGTTTCTTCAGATTTTATTGATAGTGCATTAGCTGATGGATATTTCTTTTCTGATATCTGATATGTGACTGTGTGAAAGTGCTAGCAATTCAATATAATAGCAGGAAAAAGACTCTTTAATAAAGTAAAAGAAAATTTCACATCTGAATTCATTAAGTGATAAACTAATACTGAGTTATCAGCAAGCAGGTGATAAGTAGCTTGCTGATAAATATTAGCAGGTGAACGCTAATATCTCTCTAGAAGGAGTGACAAATAATAAAGAATGGAAATATATTTCTGCCACTTCAGAAAGACAGTGGTTTGGGTTATTTTAAAATGGATGTTTCTGTTTGCATTTCTTTCATCTACCTGCTTATGCATTTGTATGGTTCTATTCTTTTTGGTTCAAGCTGCCTTTAGATGTTGAGGGGAGGAGGAACAAGCATTTTCAGTGTTGGAATCATCTTGACTAGTAATATGAGCAATGTATGATGCTTTCTGAAGAATAAGTATCGGTTTCTAATCTAATCTTGCTGCTGTAGGTACAGTTTTGAACAGCAGAGCTGCATATGAATGTGGTACTACTGCAAAGTTCTGCCAGTGTAATTAATATCAGAATTTGGTTCATGGGTTCTGAAAAGACTTTGTGGCCATGTTTTGTATGAAGAATGTGTATGTGGTGGTTATGGTTTTATTCTGATGTGGCTGAGATCAGCAACTGCTTACAGAATCAAAAAGCTATAATTGCATTGTGAGCATTAAGATGTAATGCACACAGCTTCTTATGCATCCTCCATACCAGGGCAGCCTTATCTTGCATATCTGTTACCAGTTCATAATGGAGCAGATGTGTTACTGCATGTTTCTGTGCTTTTCCTTGCTGCTGAACAAGGCTGTTTCCTTCCCTCCAGTTCCAAATAAAAATGCTTAAAAAAAAAAAGAAAAAGAATCCAGTTCTCTTACCCACACTGTAACATCCAATAATGTTGAGTGTTCTGAGGTTTGAAGATGAAAGAAACAGGCCGTAAGTTATGGAGTTGGAGGACAATATAAACAAAGTGACCTTTGGTATCATGCTTGCCATATTCTGATGAATAAATTGAGTTCATGTTTAACATTCAGATAATATTCCTGGCAGAGCAAAACATTGCTACATTAAATGTTCAGATCAGAAATGTTCAATGCAGTCTAAATTAAGTTGGATCTTAGGACAGCAAACTTAAAATGAGTAACATGTGGCAATATTTCATTTAACAAAGAAATGTTTCTTTTTCCTTTTTTCTTTTTCTTTTTCTTTTTTTTCTTTTTTTTTTTTTTTTTTTTTTTTTTTTTTTTAAATATCAAATATAATCCTTGGCCCNTAAGTTTAAAAGTATAAAGATACACATGCCACAATGCAGTGCCAGAAACGTTAACTGCTTTTGATCTCCCTCCTCAGATATTAATGTCTCCCCCTGAACACCCCCCTTGTTTGGCGTCTTAAGAGTTTTCATACCAATAAAGATGCAGAGAACAGCAGTCTTTGCTTCTGTTTCTTCAGCTTGTTTTCTTAGTGTTGCATGATCTATGCCCCGGGGAGGTCAATTTTAATCAGCCCCCAGGCACTGCTTAATATTTAGGGCCAAATTGTCAAAGAAGGCCTCCGCTGGATTTTGATTAGCGAGCATACAATCGTTTCTTGCACTGTTGAGCCTCCCAAACACATGTATGTTTTTGCCTGCCAAAATCCAGTCCTGAACTCTTTGAAGTGAAGATGTGGCTGTCCATGCTACTGACATGTGTGTTCTTTGTTTGCAAATTGGATAGTTGCACATCTGTCTCGATCCGCCATTGATTACTGTTGTACAGCCGCACCTGTATTTGATTGTGGGAATGAAAGGGTTGGAACTGGAATTTATTTTTGGAAATGCAGTGCCAGTTTTCTGTGTGATCGGTGTGATTCTCAGTCATTCCTGGTTTGCTGTTTTTGCAGTTTGATCTGCTGGAGAAGTATTCTACTCTGTAGAAATCTTTGGTCTGCAGGTATTGAGAGTAAAATGTAATTATATTGCTAGCATTTTAATAAAAGGTTCCTTGGCTGCATGGGAGCATTGAGTCCATGGGGAAGATATATAAATCTAGTCATCCTTGAAAAAGACCATTAGTCATTCTGGCTTAAGCAGTGTTTAAGGGAGCAGAAACTTCATGCACAGGCCCCTTTAGATGGCTGTGATGATTTCTCAGAATTATAATTCCAATAGGAATGCCAAGCATAAGCACAGAATAATGCCTTTTGCAAGCCACAAATGTTGGTGCTAACAGAGAGCTGTGTCCAAAATAGTAACGATTTACATAAGTATTGCAGAGCAGAAATATCCACTACTTTGATTCCACTTATATATATACTTCACTGAGATGAGGGGAAATGCTAAAACGTATCCCAGTTGTTACTTATGCATGTGGTTATGTTCTGAAAGATTGAAAATATTTCAGTCAAGATCAGGACTCCATGTCTCTCTTATGGAAGAGAAATTGGTGCCTGCCTGAAGGATTATTTCAGTCGAATATATTGGTTAGAGAAACACAGTCAAAGCTGTCCAAACATGCCTCAGAATTGAAGAAGGGGGTTTTCTGCCTTGCCCTGACTCTGTCAAAGCCCAGTTTTCAGAAAACCCACTTAGGAAATACATTAGCATCCAGGACATCCCCGATGGAAAAAAAGACTATTTTAGATGTGGGCTTTTCAGTGGAAGCAGCAGGACTCCTTTCTTCACAGACCTTTCCCCTGCTTGCAGTGTGCACTGTGGGTTGCAGTCCTGCCCCACGTGCCAGGAGCAGCAGTTGGAACACAGCCTTTGGCTTCAGTGGGAGTGGAGAAGGGCCTGTGATGATTTAAAAAATGGGCAGGTTGGAAGGAGCAATCAACTAATAAAAGTTCATAACCATGCAATTATGGCATAGTGACTCTGAAAGCTGAAATTCATTGGCCATTTAAGGCTCTCCAAGTCACATATCAACCTCTGAGAATTTCTGCATTTATTTTTAATTTATTTCAGCCTTACTGAAGGTTCAGCTTTTGGCATGTCCAACTATACAGCATAAAACTTCAAAGAGCATACAGCCAGAAACTCCACTGAGTTGCCCAAGACTTCCTCTATTTGTGTTCATGTATATGTGTACAGATTCACTCCTAGCCTATAGGACATGCATTTTATCTTTCTGAATTCATTCATTTGAAAAACAGTGTGTTAGCATGTAAGAATCTGTAACGTAACTATCTTGAGGAAAAGAAATGCACAGTCATGAACATAATAGCCATAAACTGATCTCACTGCCCCAGCTCATTCTGGACACTCTCAAGGACTGAAAATAATATGTAAAGAATTGTTAGTTTGAGGAAGTAGCATCCCCAGTCCTGCCACAGCCTTTACAAAATAACCTTTTAAAATTGTTTTGAAAATCATGTCTTATGGTTGGTAATATAAAGGAATTTAGGAATGGAGAGAAAAGAATGAGAGCAGGAAAAGGCATTCATCATGATTACTTTGCTTTTTTTACCTTTCAGTCTTGTATGAGAGGTTTCAAAATGCTGCATTTTTAAAAACTTTCTCAAACTATATAGAGATCTTGAATTATCTTTCAGGCTCACAGAAACCATTGAGATCTTGACAGGACAGTTTGTTCTGAAAACCAGAAGGTGAAACAGAAGAGGTCTTCAGAGTCCCTTATTGACCTTTGGGATAATAATTTTGGTTTTGTCTGTTTTTAGTGCTGCTTATCCTTTGCAACATCCTGCCCTGTATCTGAGCAGTAGCAGGAGAATCAAAGGAAGCAGCTAATAGGTGCTGGCTTAGGCAGCTTCATCCGGGCCCCGTGCTGTTCAGACTGTGCCTGGCTGATGGAATACCAGCAAGTGTGGGAGTACCTGTCACTTGGCTTTACTGTTACATTCGCATTTGTAGAAAGAGAATAGAAAGGCTGAAACATTTCTGTCATGTTGTTGATGTTCAATACCAAAACACAGCACAGCCACAACAAAACCATACTGGTAATGAATAATGCCTACTGTACAACAGAAGGAAATTGTGTTTATTTCATAGGCCTTAAAGTTATTCTGTCTCCTTGGTATGAGACACCCTCAAATTCTCAGTAATTTCTTTTTGTTGTCATTTGTGCTGACTCTCAAGTTCTGGCTTTGGTACTAAAGCAAGCAGGCAGCATTCTTTCGCTTGGGCCTTTGGGATATGTACTGTGGAAAACAGTTCTTCTGATACAGAAGGTAATGAAAAGTCTCCCAACATTGAAACAAAAATGTGTTACTAGAAACAATGACAGCTTGTCAGAGTGAAAAGCAGGGTAACTTTCAGAGATGTGAAAGAGCAAATGCCACGTGAATTGAAATATGTATGACTTAACTTAGTGCTGGAAATATACCTGGTGACTTGTTTTTTTGTTTTGCTGCTTTGTTCAGCATTGTAAAGCTGAGTCTGGATGGCCATAGGGATTTTGTAAGAAATTTAAGCAAATGCATGTGTTGACTGAAAGATGACCATAGATTAGATTCTGCCACAAAGCCCTTTCCCAAAGCCAGAAGATCTGACCCTGGAGAACAGTTTGAAATTTTGCTAGAGCAGGATGGATTCCATCTGAATCTTCAGCAGAGAAATTTACAATTATAGTTTTTAGGCTGGAAAAAGGCAGCTTTTAAGACACCATCCTTTAACGTGTAGCCTTGAAACCCACAGGGCAAGAATTTTGTCCAGTGATCTAGCTGGCTTTGAGCAAGGCATGAAGCTCTCAAGCCTTTCCAAGCCTCCTTCCAAAAGTCCTGATGATAAGAGAAAAACATGACTCTTCATCAGATATTATGTCAAACATCTCAGTTGCCCTCTGGCAGGTTTTCTGATATGAAAACCCTTACATGTGGTCACTGTGAGAATAAGGATTAACTCTTAGAATTTGCCAGCCTGGGCTCAGTACCTTGCAAGCTTGGTGTAGTCACAGGAAAGGAAGATGTTCCTAGGTATGTTCTCAAAACCATGATGGGTCATGAGCTCTTCTCCCACCCCTTCTCTGTTCATCTCTAGGAGAGCTCATTAGGGCCCCCAAAGCCAGATCCCTCATTATAGCTGTTCTTCATGAACAATACAATGCCAGTGCCTGGTGTCCTTGCTGGCTGGTCTGGCATCCTTCACCACTTCTTCCACTGCAACTGTACATCCTTGAGGAGAGAGACTGAGACTGTTGCCAGGATCAGAAAACTCCACTAACATGTTCAGCAGCTGATAAGCTTTGTAACATCATGATATGATTTCATATGTTAAAGAGGAAACTTTAATGCTAGGATGGTCAGTTGGTGGCTTAATGATTATTTTGGAAAGATATGTTCAAACAGAACAATGAACTTCATTGTAAATATCAAAGAGCTGATAACAATTTGTCAGGCTTTCAGAGGTTCTTTTTCAGCAATAGTAACATTAAATACAAATCTATGGATGGGGCAGATTCTTTCTTTCTCTGAAACTTCCAATCAGTCTTCCCCTGATTTGCTCTGATCATCCTTTTGCAGAACGGGGTAAAAAACAACAGAAGGGGGTACATTTATTGTGTCTTACCACATAGTGCAACAGAACAAACATGGATGTGAAGGCCTTGCCATCTTACACCTTCCTCTGTCTAGAGTCCTTTGGTTGATGATGGGTCTGATTTTACCTTTCCTTTCCATTTTCTGTTGAGAGGAGCCACCCCCATGCTGAACCCATTAAAATGGGTAGAGGTTGGAGTTGCAGCTTTCCTAGACGCTGGTTTTGGGAAGGGTGTTTTTCCATTATCCACCAAGTCCTGCAGTAGCTGGTATTCTCAGATCAGCACTGAAGTTCTGTAACAGGTGATCTGCTAAGCCCAAAGCCGTTGTAGTAAAGCTGTCAAAGTGTACAGCAAATTTGGACTCTCTACTGGCAGAATTTGAGACCTGTCATCACACCAAAACCTTTGGTTCTTTAAGTCAAATTCTATAATGTATAGTTCAATGAACAACATATTAATGTTCTGTTTTCTTAATGTTGTTTTGACATTTAAATGTTCAAAACCATCTTGAGTTAATTAAATGTAGAAGCTTCTAAGTGAATGGATTGTGCTGACAACTCATCATCTAATTACCCATAATTAGGAGTAAAACAACATTAGCTAATAGAAATAATAAATAATTGTGATAGGGAAGAATATTCAAATATGCTGTCCAGCAGCATGGCAATTTTTCTCCCAAGCAGAATTCATACATGAAAGCACTGAATATAGTTCTATTTAATCACACACTGTACAGGCATAGGCATTATTCACTGAATGGTTTAGGTTAATAAGTCCTGGTCTGAAAATAGAAGATACTAAATGGTGTTTTAGGCTGATGAATTCCAGAAGCTGGGGCATGCTTGTTAGAGCAAAATAATAAAGACAAGATAGATCAACAAGGGGTTTGAAGAGACAGAAAGATATTTTTGCATCATCTACTAATCTTGTCAACAACATTAAAAGAGGGGGAAAAAAATCAAAGTAGCTAAGAAGTCAATTTGGTTTAGTTTTTATCAATGTTCTTTGCCACTTGTTAGCTGGTAGATTTTAAACTTGGATATAGCAAGTGTGGGCAAGTTCAGATTGTTCCCTTACCTTCAGGACAGTTGAGGAGACACTGTTTTCAGTCATTTTGCCTGAATGTTTATCACCAGAAGCTGGTTTATTTACTTACGGAATTGTTAAATGAAAAGCATCTGTTTCTTGATGATCTAGAAAATATTGCACTTGAAACCTAGTTTTCTTTTTATGTTTAGAGCTAGGAAAAACCTTGAGTTTCTGTACTTTCTTCAGATCTCTAGTTAGCCAAGTGTTTGTCTTACCTCAGGCTAATGAGGTATAGACTCTTTGCAGGAATGCGTTCCTCACCACAGGCATCACTAGTTGCTGCCAGTCTTTTTATTTGCAGTATTCAATCTGTTTCTAATAAATGAATTATTTTCCATATCTTAGGTGAGGTGGAACCAATCCTTCTGAGTTTATTATTACTACATATGTAATTTTTTTCATGTATGTATTACTTAGTGTTCTTTGGAATAATAAAGATATAAACAAGCAATGGGCTATCAAGCAGGTACATTCAGTTATATATCTTTTTTTAAATGTGTGCTTAATGGGCATGCATTTACCATAATTACTTACACAAAGAGAATTAGGAATATAAATACAAATGGAAAAGAGCTACTTTATTTATGGCCAAGGCCCAGTTTGAAATACATGTGGAAAACCTGTGAGATTTGTTCAGGAAGATGTACAGGTAGAAATGGCAGCAATATTGGCATGAACACAAGGAAATGGGAATGTAAAGGTGTGTATGAGAGGTGCATGTCTAACAGGCCTCCTGAGAAACAGACACAAAGGATCCAGAGAGAAACAACTGGTAAAGAAAAAGAAGAATGTAAATAGAAATGTAAGCCTTTTTATTTTAAAAACAGATTTTAACAAGGAATCTAAATTTATGGTCACCTTTGTTATATTTCCATAATTATTCCAATATTTTTGTTTTTACAAAAAGGAGAGAATTATTGTCATAAAGTGTTCCAGTTGTAAGATTTGAAGACAGCCTTTCATAATTATGCTTCTATTGCCTTTACAACTTCTTATTTTCCAAGATCAATTTTTACTTCAAAAAGTGATCCATAGATACTACCATGAATATTTATATTTAGAGAATGAAGCAGAAGCATTTGTAAATCCTTACCCTCTTAATTAATGCCAGTCTTCAAGCTTGTGTTTCCCAGTGATTGATAATAAAAAGGTTTCAGCGTGGCATGGTATCCTTTGCAGCATGAATCATACAAGACCATAAAATTGTTAGCTACATCATTATGGCTGAGTGTATTGTACTAAATGAGCACATACCAGAAAATGAAATGAAAGTTTTATATGTTCTCTCAGCTAGATTCAGGTATTGTGCAAAACGTACCTCTCTGAATGAATCATATCCCTAAATGTGTTTTTTAAAGTTTGCATAATTAATTTGAGTTCACTTTTTACTGATTGAACACAATGAATTTAGTTCCATTTGTCTTTATTTTATGTGCTGACTGGTTGAGAACTTGATTTGGCAGTCACATTAATAGAGATGTGCCCGCTCTCTTGATTTCAGTAACATTATTTGCACATATAAGGGGTCCATGTGGGGGATTTTTTTGTTTTGGGTTTTTTGGGGGATTTTTGGTGGGGTTTTTTGTAGCAGGGGAAGGGAGGAGCAGCTGGACCCAGAAGCCTCTGGTTATGAAAGCTGCAGTAATATCTTACAGCACTGGTTATTTCATGGTTTCATGCTCACATATTTCTTTAGTGACTACATCTTTCGGTCAGATGTCTTGCACGATGCTTTATTGTTTTTTCTCTCTGAATGATGAGCCCCTATTGCAGCATGGGAGGTGTAGTCCAGGTAGAAAATTCAATTTACAACATAAGAACATACAGAGTACAGGTAATCCATCACAACATTTTCCATGAAATATATCAGTGCCACAGCACCACAGACAGTCTCAGTACCTTCTGGAACACTTTCCTTGGAGTCTGATTTTACATTTGGGATCTGTACAACACAAGCAGGAATACTCTTACTGAGATAAGTGAAAAATCAAACAACTACCGAGAATCCTTTTACCTGCTATTAGTGGCTGTCAGGTAAAATTCACAGTGCACACACATTTGTTTTATAAATGTATTTTTACAATGGCATAGCTTGGCTGATCCCATGTGGCTCTTGCATTACATGCCTGTTTCACCTCCTCTATATTTTCTTCACTTTAATATTCATAGAGGATCTCTGACCCCAAGAAGCTGAGAATCGGGATTCATGACCTCATAAGATGAAAATTTTTCTCCTTATTCTAGAACTGATGAAGACCTTTTAAAGGGTTTTTCTAGTCCTTGCAGCATGAGAGAGAGAGATCCAGGTCAGCAGATTCAAGACTTTTTGGCTTAGTCTGCTCTACTGTCAGTTCTGTCGAGCCAGTCTCTCAAAGCTTCCAGCCTGAGAAACTTTAAATCTTTGCAGTCCTGAGGGATTGACAGGTCTTGAGGCACTAGACCTGAATCCTAGAGATAGAATGAGATGCATCCACCTAAATAATATTACTCAGTATGAAACCAATAATCTTCCCTTGGAATCAATTTCATGCTGTGTATGCGAAGTTAAAAATATTTTTGGTATAACACTTCAGTATCATCCTCTATCAGCTGTCAGTTCCCCTTTTATTTAGAGCCATAACACACCCTGATGGACAATATTAAAGTTAAAAAAAGTAAAAATCCTCCATCCTTTCTGCATAGTTATGATGTATTTTGCAGGGGAACAAATAAAAAAAATCCACAGAAATCTGAACATATGGAAAAGGGGCAACTGTGTCTCAAGTAAAATCAAAAAATCAGTTTACCTGATCTACTGCATTTGGACCATAGTCAAAATGGGTGCTCTGTCAAATATTGCTAAAAATAGTCCCTCTGAGCATATGGAAACAGGTGTTACAAAAATCCCTCAAATCACTCACTTGACCTGTTAATTAAGTTTCACTGTTTACCTATGGGAAATTCTGGGTTTTACTCAGTACTGAGAGTACCCACGGGTTTGGATCCCTCCTCATCCAAATTACCATGACTTAAACCCTCCTTAATCTTGAAGGGATTGATGAAGAATGATTTGGTGAATTATATTGGAGATTTTATTTTTCGCAGTGTAATCCCATCTGCTATAGCAGAATCCTCTGGATAGAAATTGTTAACTTTCTGTTACTGTAAATGGTTTTTAATAACATTTTGTGTATCATTGTTCCTACTTTTCATTTGGTAGCCAGCAATTTATAATTAGTACGTTAGCAAGAACTGTACAATATTAATTCCCTTGTATTTGTCTTGAATTTGCAAGGAGCAGATTAGTACAGAAAGACTGCTTGTCCCTTTAAAACAGAGAGAGAATTTAATTACCATATCATTTTCATTCTTCCCTGAGTTTTGTTTTGCCAAACAGAGGAGACAGTGAGCTGTTGGGGTTTTGTGAGGGAAGGCAATCTGCAGATTAATACAGGTTTTATGAATTGCAGCAGAAAGAGAGGTGCAGCTAGGCTGGTACAGTCCTGCTGTAAACAGAGGTGGGAGATTGTTGTGAGCATTTTTGCCTGAGCCACCTAATTAATTCTTGACAAGCCTGATGAATTGTTTGTTGAATTAAAACAAAGAAACTCCCAAAGGAGAAGTCTACTAGAAAAACTGTCAGGAAGAAGCACAAACTTTGGATGCACAAGGTCGCCTAAAGAGAGATTTATGTACTGAAGAACTTGTCTATTTTTCCAACTATATTAGTCCAATGTAATATTTCACATATGTCCTTAAGCTTTGCTTTGTTTGGCCTTGAACTACTGCAGATGAGGTAGCAGTAGTGATGAAAACTCCAAGTATTCATTATTCATAATTTCAGGAAAGCATTTCAGAGTGGAGGAATTCCCCCTGCAGGATCCTGGCGAGAGTGGAGTGCCACAGCTATCATGGGTGCTGTGGTAGCAGGGTGGGGATCTCAACAGGTTGGGGAGAAACTGCTGGGTATTGGATCACTTTTTTGGTTGTCCCTGGCAGCAAAGGGGAAACCTTTTTTTCTAGTGGGGAGAGGGAGGCATAAAAAAAGAGGGGATATTAAACCAGGCTCTAGGGGGAAAAAAATAAGAAAAATCATAAATCTTTTCACCAGAAGCACTATAAAGAATTGCCAGCAAGGTTTTGGGAGTGCTGTGTAGGCAGCCATGATATTAGTTGATTTTGCTTCTGGGCTGGAGGGGAGGAAATGAGCATATTTTCCCAAGGCAGCTGACAGGGACATGCTGAGCTGGTTCCTCTGCAGAGCTGTTCAGCCTCTCTCAGTTTTACGCTGAAATGGACAGCAGATTTTCATCTTCACCAGGCTGAAAATGAGAATGGGGGAAATGGATGAAGTTAGTGTCAGCCCCTCGTGTGTCTAACGTCCAAGCAAAGCAATCAGGTTGTGCAGCTCTGTGTAAGAATTGCCGTACCTGGTCAGACAGCAGATTTGTCTCCCCTGTATCTGTCTCTGAGTGTGGTCTGTCATGAATATTATGGGGGCAGGATAAGAACAGAGCAATCCTACACCAACGTCTCCTCAGGATGCTCATTCTCATAGATGAGTTTGTTTCATGAGTTTCTTAAGCAATCCTCAGTTGAATAGCCCTGGATGCACTTTTTTCTTTTTCCTGAGCATTCATCCTTTTGCAGTTTAAACAGTGAGCACCATTAGCATCCATACCACTCCATCCTGTCACAGGCAGGTGGTACTTAAGGGTATTTACACCTCTCACCTGGAAGGGGCTGCACACCTGCAAGTTTTGTGAGGGCTGTCCCTGGCTCATGGGCTGGGAGGAACCACAGATGCTCAGTCCTTACTGTGTCTGGCCTCTGCCTCTTCATTTTTTCCCACTGACAAGCACACTCCCCAGAAGAAAAGTGATAGTTGCCTGTTACAGAAGTAAAACTAAAACTTTGCTGGAGAGAAAGTAGATGTTTTACTGTAGAAAATGTGGAGATCTAAGAATGTGGTGATTTTCCTCATAAAAGATGCTCCTGTTTCAGACCAACTCTTCTTCAGCTACCTATAAGCTCATTTGTTGCAAGTCCTTTGGAAATCAGAGGGAAAAACCCAAGTCTTTCAAAAGGACTGTGTAGGTTCTTCTTAAGGGACTGTAAATTTCAGCATAGTACCCATGCAGCTGTTATTGTTATACCACTGTATGATACAGGAATTCAGTGGGCACGTGAACAATTGCTAAAATTTTTTTGCAGTGAAATATCACAATCTTGGCCTGTGGATAATAACACACAAATTAAACTAACTTAGAATTCTGCAAATTTACAGGCACTTCCTTTTTCCTTACTAAGTTTCATGAATGTATTTTCTTTTACCTTGCATGTGTTTAGTGCTTAAAGGGTGGGGAGACTTTCTTCTGGCAGTCATGTAGAGGTGCCTTTCATGAAGTGATTGATTCACCTTCTACTGAGGACACTCTCAGAGAGGCAAATTGAATCAGGAAGAGGGAGAGCTTCTAGTTTACAGAAGATAGGACTGAGATTTGGAAGCTAAGGAATTTATTCCCTTGCTAATACATGAACAGAATTCCCATCAACAGCAATGGAAAGTGGGCGCATGAAGAAAGACAATTAGAGCGGTAAACCTACATAGGCTATAGCAATATTGTTTTCTGTGTGTTTGCACAGGACTCATAGTATTCCCCAGGCAGCTCTTCCAACCTCAGAGTATGTTTAGTAGGGTGCTTTTTTATGCATATGAAATTACAGCCATTTACTCCTCCTTTGTGTTTCTTTCTTTCTTTTTTTTTTTTTAATTTTTTTTTTTTATTTTAAAGAAGATGTGCCACTCTACTATCAATCTTGCAATCCACAGTATGACCTCACTGAACAAAAGTGTTGATCTTGCAGGGAGCCCCAAGACTGGTGCCCTGACATCAGCTTGCCACGCTTGTGCATCTGTGGCCACGCAGGGGCTCTCCCCTCTGCTGTGGGCTGGGGACCAAGAGCTGCCTGTATGAAATGCACTCCTAGCACGAGGTAGCACCAAGTCTCATTAGATTTGGTGATGTTCCTTGAGCCTGGATCTTGGAGTGAAGTGAATGCGACAATTGCAATTTATTTTTCTCTTTTTAAAGTAAAGGCAGGAGGAGAGGAGTGAAATTAAATGGCAGTTTCTAACTATCCTGACTCCAGTGAAGATTCAGCATAGGAGGGCAAAAAGATATTCCCCTTAAGATAACTCCTCTAATTTAAGCGTTCAGATTTTTTTTCTCAGTAGTAATATAAAAGCAGAGAGAAAGTTTCCTACCTTCTTTTTTCTTCCCTCTGGGCAATGAGGGGTTCTAATTACACTAAAACCCCCTAGTATTGACTTTATAACATCTTCCCCCTGCCTACGTGGCTGCTGTATATAGAAGGCTGAAACATCTCAAATCATTACAATGGGAATAAGCTGTTCTTTGAAGGAGCATTGACGATTTTCCAACTTTGACCTGTATGGAAGTTTTATGAGAATGACTGTTTTGTTCAAGTTAATTTCTGCTGCTATTTCTGTGTTGCCAGCAGAGTGAATACTATTACAGTACTTTCTTAACAGGAACACTCTGTGCCAAAGGTTTTAAAGTGTTTTATTTTAATGTCACAGATGATTAAATGCTTTAGTGTGACTGACAAGCTTTAGTAAATTTGTACAAATTAGATATACTAGCTCTTAGTAAAATAGATTTTCTAAACCTGTTTTGTGTGAGAGGAGAAGTAGCAGCTAATGATAGTAAAATACATTAAGATGCTGGCAAATTAAAAAAGCCACTTGCAGCTTAGTGGTAGTGATATGACAGCTCCCTGTAAGGGTGAGGTTGAAGACAACCAATACAACAGAAACACCCACAGGGATTGCTGTAATATCATGTTCATTGTTGAGCAAGCTGAGCTGATGTTTCCTCAGGATTACAGTAACCTCCAACTTCCTAGTAGGAGTAAGGCCACTGCTCTGCTCTCTTCTTGTCACTTTTGAGATTGCTGCTACCACTAAGGACACCAGCTGTCAACAAATGTAGTGTAAATGTAGTGTAGCTGTGTAAAAACTGAGAGTAAAACATCTCTTAATGCCCTTTGCTGTACTAACTCAGGTGAACATGTAAGTACCCACTGAAAATCCAGGGGGGAAAGGTCTGTTAGAAATCTAAATGAAATTTTTCTGGTATGATTCTTTGGGAAAGGGGAGAATAGAGGAAAAAAAACCCCAAAGAATCCCCACACTACTGACAGAAGCTGTTCACATACTTAGATACTATGGTAGAAGGTGTTTTACAGCCAATGAAGCTCCATTCATGTGCTCTGCCTGGTAACACAGGAAATATGGTTGGCTTCAGGTTTTCAGAGCTCCTACCTGAGCTTTTCCAGAAAGGATTTCTGAAATTCAGCAACTTTCAAGGGAAGCCATCATAAAGGAAGCCCAAACATAAAACTATGTGATTTTCTACAGGAAAAGAGATGGTACAGGGGACCTGCTACTGTCATCCTGAGTTTGTTCCATGTGACTGTAGTTCAACATATGTGTTTAGAATGCTCATGGTGCTAAGGCACACAGAGCCATTGCCTGAATCCCTCTGGGCTGCAAAGGCAGCCATGCCTGGTGTCTCATTCTGGTGCTGGGTCATGCTGTTCGAAAGGAGGAAAGGGGATGTGTATCTCAACAGCTTCTGTGTTTTTAACAAAATGTTGTGGCTGCTGTATTTGGCAAGGAGCTGAGTCTTGCAGTTGGGTACCACATAACCTCGTGGAAGGTTAGGTGAGATAGACCAAGGAGATACCTGAGTCTCACAGATTTTCTTCAGGGAAGGTATTGTATTAATCATGTCTGGTTTTTGTACCTCTGTTTCCCATCCATTTCACATGAAAGGTGAAACAGAAGCTGCTCACAGAGGACACATTTAATTAAGTGTTTGTGCTCTGTCCAGTCGGAGCAGCATTGTCACCTGTAGCCACAATTGCTATACCAATAACTACATATGGGGGTTACCTTTCCAGCTTGAGCATTAATAATAATGATATCATTTTGTGTTTTTACATCATTATGGTGTCATTTATATTTGCTTTTAAAGATAAGTGTTTTTCTGAAAAAGAACACATTTTAAAGAAGCTTTGTAAAGTTAACAGTGTCTCTGAATGTTCTTTCAGGATGGAAGGTAACAGAGTGCA
This sequence comes from Dicrurus megarhynchus, assembly GCA_013399195.1. Lineage (NCBI taxonomy): Eukaryota > Metazoa > Chordata > Aves > Passeriformes > Dicruridae > Dicrurus > Dicrurus megarhynchus. Next base: position 137,466 of record VXAD01005737.1, read on the forward strand.
TTTTATTATTAAATTATGGTCTAAAAAGAAGAACAAAAGATTCTTAAGAAAAAAAGTGTTACTAACAGCATTGCCTTTTTGATCTATGGAAATATAAGTGTCCTCTAGTGGAGGTAGTACCCTCCTCTTCTTGTCTTATAAACCTTTGTTCTCTTCTGATGCATATTAAGCACCAGATGAAAAATTCTGTTTGTCTGTGGTCTAACAATGAAATACCTTGTAGGAAACGAAAAGGTCAAGCTTTCCCTGTCAGTGATTTATTATAAACAGTGCCGCCTCCTTTTATTTCCTGATACTTTGCATTTGGATTAGTGATGATACATCACCAGCTGCTAGATAAAATATGAAGTTGGGAAACTATGGTCAAACATTTCTGCTGAGGAATGACCCTGTAATCAGCTCCCAGCACACACAGGTCTCACTTGATTTATCAACCCAAACCTGGGATTCTAGAGAGGGATGAATTAGTTTAAAGATATCTAAGGGGTAATAGCTAAAGCCAAAAGTGCTGTAGGAAAACCGTTTGTCACTGGCCTGCCCTGCCCTCCTTAATTGCAGAAAAATTGAGACTGGATGCGTTAGGCATCTGATATAAATCATTGGTCAAGTAACCAGCCATGTATCAAGTGGGGGACTTGCAGGCCTTTTTCTTTTGCTCCTTGCTGGCAGGACACTTGCAGTTTAGACACCAAGAGGATGTTGGTTCAGTGAGGTTTCATGCACATTTGTCTGTGTACTAAATTCACCTTGGCCTTCTATATGGCTTCATGCATTTTGTTTTTCATTCTAGTTTCCAATGTGCTATTTTAAATGTGTTCTCTAGTTTTGCATTTGGGGACCATTTGTCCTATTTTTTTTAGCTGAGGGTGTGACAAAAAGGAATGTGCAATTGCCCAACACATGTTGTAAATAATCCCTTATTGCAGAACATACTTGAAAGTTTAGTGCTCATGGAAGCTGTATTAAAAAATTAATTAAATATCTGTATTCTGCATTCATATTCCTCTCGTTTTCCAGTTGCTGTTTAACTACATTTACCTCCCCAATTAATATATGTTTTTAACTTTACCAACTTTGCACACAGTGTAGGTAGAGCTTAATGATATTTGATTTCTAACATGTCAGTGGTCTGTGAAGTTGAGCACATCCATGTACACAAATTCACACAACTGTGGAACCCTCTGCTGTAAGCATCTTGCCTTCCAGTGCACATCAGGGAACAATTAGAAATTAGTTCAGTCCATGTCATCTCTTCATTTGAAAAAAAGCTGGAGAACAGTAACACATTTTTCTCTCCCTTAATATAAGTGTAGTTATGAAATTTTTCAGAGCTATGGTCCAAAGCATGGATAATTGTATGTCCCTTATGCCAGTATTTATTCTTGTTCCACCTAGCTGTGCTTGTGCCTCCTTTTTTTCTATATAATGTAACTTTGCTAAAAATTAATTTTGCAGGCTAAGTCAAAATCCAGTAGATTGCTTCTCTGTTTTTTAATTTGTCACTTGGATAATATAATAGTGAGCATGGTGCAAACTCCATTGTAGTTCTGTAAATGAATCGATGTACTTTGAATTCCCTCAAACGAGCAGGTAGGAGAGCACACACAAGTGGAAAAGAGTGTGGGATGGAATTGGACCTCTGGAGGTCACAGCCCCTTCTTCTGGGCTCAGTCAACACTTAACATTTACTTTACATGTCCTTGGTTAGAAACTCTAAAAATATTAAGGGCATCAGGAGCTTAATTTCTACCCTCTTCCAATGAGACTTAGACACTTAACTACCTTATACTGCTGTTGTTTTTTCTGGTTTCAAATTTCATCATTGCACTGAAAAATTGGATGTGCTTAAGGACATTGTGATTATGGATCAAAATGTCTTTAGAATTGGGCTTTAGCGAATAAAACATTAAAATATTACTTGCTCAATGTAAGTGCAATTTTTCAAGGCTAAGTTATATTAACAGAATTTATTATTAAATTGTGTTGTAATTCTTTTAAGCTAATGCATGAAAATGACCTCAAAATCAGATCAAATCTAGTTAGGAAGGTGATTATCTAAGTCCCTAAATGTCTTTCATCCAGAAGCTCCAAAAGAAAGAACATGATTTTATTCAATCTAGAGAGCACAAGCATCATAATTTTAGCCACAAAGAAAATCAATTTAAGAAAAAGAGGAAAAACCAACAACAAATATTTGTCCATGTTAAGTGAATTTCGCCCACCATTATTAGCATATGTTTTATGATGTATTGAGCACTTACCTCCCTGAATGAAGGTGAAGCACTACTGCAAATTGCTACACCGGGAGGAGACTCTTTTAAGATTGAATCATAGGGGCAGTGTGAAATTTTTGGTTGAAAATGCTTGTCAGCATGCTGTAAGGGAAAATGGAATTTGATTTCACAAAGCATATTTCATACTCAAGGTGTCCCAAACCACTCTACAGATGAATGAGTTAAATGCTGGAGAAGCAGTGACTGTGTAGGTAAATGTGGCGCCTATTATGTACTTGGCGATAGCTTACACACAGCTGTGGACAATGGAAACAGGTTTTCCCTTTTATTACTGAGGGTCACCCAGGTTAGCCCCTGTTCTTTTTGAAAAGCACTCTGGGATTTCTAATTTCCACCTGGATGATCACCAGAGACAGACAGAAAGGGCCACAGTTTAATGCTTCACCGAGAGGATGGATGAATGATTGCTGGATGATTAATGGCTGCTCCGTGCTGAACGATGACAGCCTGTTATAATGGAGATGGCTAACGTGTAATTCTGTGCATGCTGCAGTTTCACAGCCTCAGCATTCCCACAGAGCGGGCATCGTGTGGGGAAAAGACCCAGCAATGATGACACAGTTTTGGGTTAGGTCGCCCCTTCTCACCCGACAGCAGGGCACTGGTAAAGCCGCTGTGCTCTGCTCGTCCAGTGCTGCTGCAGAGGTGTGTCACAGCCTGCAAAGGCAGTGGCTTAAAAGTAAGCACAGCATCTGTGTTTCAGAGGAGTCAAAGATACCTTTTACCACATATCCAAATTTTTGCTCTCTGGCCATGTGACTTAGAACACGATTTATCAAAGCTGGGCCTGAGGTTTGCTGATGGACTGATGGAGTGGCTCTCCAGGCTGTGAGCTGTGGAGCTGTACAGGGAGTGCAGACAGCCAGTCATCATCATCCTCATTGGGACTGGCACTCTGTCACCCTGCTGCATCCTTGAACAAGGCCCTGAGATGCTGATCATTAGATAATTGTTACTATTACTGGTTGATTTATTACTACAAAATTGTTATTGTGAAAAAAACCGTAAACAATAACTAGACTTCACAAATTGTTTGCATGATTTGAATAGATTCCTTTTTGGTATTTGTGCTTAAAAACCCTCTTTCCATTTGGTTGATCCAGAACGTGCTCGTAGTGAAGTTCTACTATGCATTTGTTTACAGAAAGATACTCTCAGAATGCTTTTTTTAGAACCAAAATCATAATTTCAGATATGTGCACGTTACTTCAAGAAGTCTGCACTCTGGGAGTGAGGGCAGAGAAATAATTTCCGGTGGCTTTGTGACTGTGCCGTTTTCACAATCATTAACACTAGACCTGGGCACTGTTGCATCACCCAGCAGGTCTAATTTGCTCTGGGTTTGGCATGATCACGTTTCTGGTGAATCAGTCAAGGCACATTACACAGGCCTTGTCCCAGCTCTGTGCTTTCGGTGACTGTAGAAGACACGCTGTACTTCGTCTGGTGTAAACTCTGAGTGGTACAGACAGATGATACCTGATCCAGTATGTGCTTTGCTAGTACAAAATTATCCCATCAAAAGTTTTGGATCAAATTGGAACTGGCAGGGTGAGGTTATACCAGACCAACACTTCATATCACGTGGCTGTAGCAGTTTCTAGCTGGTGCTAGAAGACTTAGAGGCTGCTGTCTTGTATTGATTAGTCATAGTTTTAGAAACGTTTTCTCCATTTTGAAACATTCCAACTAGAAATCCTTTTTGGAAATCTAATATTTATTAAAGAATAAGTTGCTTTTATATGTGGGGGTTTTTTTAATGGAAACATTGTTTTCCTTAATTTACTGCCTATTTTACGCACAATTTCAAAGTTGCTGAAAAACATAGGAGGTGGTGTTTTTTCTCCATAAGAACCCAAGATGTTAAAAAAAACCAAAAACAAACTTGGTCAGCAAGTATTCTGTGGAAAAAGTACTTAGTTTTTCCAGTGAAATTAACTTTCTAGAAAGTACCTAAATTGCATAAAGTTTTAAATATATTTTAATACTTCTCTTTAATGAAGGGAACTTGCAGCTGCTTACAGATATTCTATGAGAAAAACAAATATGATATGCATGATATAATATATGCAGATATGATCATTTTGTTATTTGTTACCCTGAGTAAAAGGTTCATTACCATTCGTGCAAGTATAAAATAGAGAAATCTGAAGGCCAGGTTATCAGGAGATGTGCAGAACATGTAAAAATATAACTGTGTTGCTCTGTACCGCTTCTAGTTGGTTATTTATTGGAAAGTTTTATTAAAGATAACATCAAAAAGTTTATATCTGTACCTACATCTATTTATAGTCTGCCAGGCTCAGAAAATCCATTTGCGTGTCTTATCTAAGGGCCTTTTCGATGATAGAAGATTCATGTGGATTTTATTTGATTTTTAATTTAAAATCATGGATTGTTCAGCTGTATTGATTATTGCTATTTTCAGATGTTAAAATTAGAGCACAGCAGAATTGATCCTGCAGTCTTAGTTCATTGAAAGTTTAGTGACTTTTGGAAAGTGGAAATAAAGGAGAACTTGTATTATAAGGCTTGATCCTATTGTCATGCATGTGCAGAGCCACAGATAATTAAAATACTGGAGCACTGTTATGAGGCAGAGAATGGGCAAAATTTAAGTTGCTTCATGTGGGAGTTTTTAACTTTCTGTGAAGAAGTGAAGCTTTCATCATTTTTTAAAAGACTAGATCTCACTCTTGATGGATTGCATGCTTTATTAGTGTTTTGGTATTTTGCAGTGGTTTACATAACAGATAAGGACTAAATGAGAGCGGGGGTTTTGTGCTGTTAACTTGAACAAAATATATTAATGATTTAAGAGAATATTCTGACTTTTTCTAGTTTTGTATCCTCTAAGCATTTTTATTGACTAATAGAATTGGACATACATATTTTCATTTAATTAAAATAATTGTGGAATGCTTTATATACTTAATGATGTAGTTTCAGATCACTACCCTGTAACGAAGTCTCTCAGGTTGTCTGTTGAGTAAAATGGAAGTTTGGGACAAGAAACAAAGACTACTGCAGGCATTAAGACTGCAGCAATAATGTAGGTCAGTAGAATGGAAATTTGCAATCTCCCTGAAGCTCCAGGGTTAATATCCCAAATGTTCCTAGAACACTGGAAAGCATATCAGATCTTTAACATAGCAGCATACTGCCACCTAACATCACACAAAGCATAAATTCAGTTCATCTTCACCACACATCCAGTCAGGAATTTTCCCCAGTATTTTAGACTGACCACCCGAACTATTTAAATACGTATTGTGGAGATCACTGGTCAGAGCTGCTTTTACAGGGGCTAGAACCAAGCAAACCCTTTAGATAGATGCAATCCTTCTGGGAGCAAACAAGCTCTGAAGTTGATTAAATCGTCCGAAAATGAGTCTTAGATCGTCTCACTGCAAAGACCTGCTTCCCTCCCTTGCCACAAAGACCCAAGTGCCTGGCAAAGACAGGCATTCCATCTGGGCTGCAGCAGTTCCTGCCTCCCTGTTGTTACACACAGGAGACTTACTGGTGCATTAACTTCTTACAACATCTCAGTCCGAACGATGTTTGCTGGTTTAAGTAATTCAGAAAACAGATCTTTGGTGAGAAACCTCATCCTGATGGAAAAGTACTAGGGCCTGTTTGTGGGAGCAGCTTACCCAGCTGAGTATGGGGAAGGAGGAGAGCTGCTGTCAGAGGTGTAACCTGAGGAAGCCTTCAGGGACTTGAAAAGGGATGAGTGGAAGAATTAATGTGCTTTAGCCTTCCACAGCTCCTGGGGTTCCTTGCACTGTAGCTAAAGTAAGGAGAAGGTTTGGGTCCACGTGGACATCACACAGGAAGGCCCTCAGGAGATATGCTCAAAAAGTGAGGGCTATGCAGGTGCCAGCACCTCTTCCTTCACCCGTTTAGAGGTTGTTTGACAATCTCCCATCTGTGTATTGACATGTCTTGACCCCGTTTACTTGTAGGATCTGCCAGGATCACAGAACTAATGCGACAGGCTGCAATACGTTTCAGATAGAAATAGATTCACATTTCTACTTCAGTGCTCAGGTCAATGGAGTCACTTCAGAATTACATTTGTGTTGCTGAGAGAAGAATTTGACCAATCGCCCACTCTGTCCAACACATTAAATTAAATAATAATTTAGGTAGCAGTTATGAATACCCATTTCCTGCCAGTAACTTCAGGGCACCCCACTGCCAGGGGATATTCCTGACCCCACTTTGTGAGTTTCACCTTGTAGTGGAGCTAGCCAGTCAGTCTTTCCAGGGCTTCACTGTTAGCTCTGGACATAGCAGTTTGCTGATGGCAGAGTTAGTCATATGCATGATGGAGAGAATCAAAATAAGCCCTCTCAGATGTGTGTTGTTTATAAAAAGCAAGTTTGCATTAATAGAAGATTCTCAAGCTCTTGGGTTTTTGGTTGCTTTTATAAGGCTGAGTTTTAAATATGGTCTTTAAAACTTATAAGGAAGTTGAAGATAGCAGTTAATTGAGTTAAGAAATCAGTGTCCTATGATTAGCAGTCAAGATCATATTAATGTGAAGATATGATGATTAAGACCAAACAAACAAGCTGGACCTAGCACCATTTTCTGTTGTTGATCGTAGGTTTTTTTTGAGTTTAGTAACCCCAAACAGTATCAGGTAACAAAGACACTGCCTTCTGGGTCAGTGGTGAAAGTCCATGCTGAAATATGTCACAATTAGCCAAGAATTTCTGTATGAGGCTGCTTGAAAGGCTTTGATTAGGAATAGTTTTTAAATAGAGTAAATGTCATCATATTTGTTTTAATGAAAAAGATTAGGAAAATAATTTTCTTTTAAAAGTTTAACTCTCATGTTTATGGAATAGTAGGACCTTGTTTAAAAACAGGCAATGTATTTGAATTATTTATGTGTCAGCTTTCATATTGTTTTTTTTTATGGATTTATTAGCATGTCAGTTTTTGTGCTGGAAGTCAGATTCTTCTGTGTGTAGTGCAATGCTCAACAAACCCCCTGGTTGGTCTCTCAGATTAGCACTTAAGGTGCAACCCTACATTCATAGATTCATACCATTTCTTTCCCAAAACTGACCAGATTTATAAACTGAGTTTCTTTTTTAAGCCTGATGCACTCAGGAGAAGTAATTTCTTCTTTGGGTACCCAGTCTGGTGTTCTTCAAGAGTTGAGTTCATACATCCAAAATGTCCTCTGGCATCTTCAAGCAGTCTATTAGACTTCTCCATATTCTTCTGTACTTGCAGGTTTCTGGTTTGGGATATGCCTGCTTTTACATGCAGAGCAAACTGCTTACAGCCAGCTGTCTGTGATGGGGCTAAACAGGAGATTATGCCATCAGTCTGTATAGGTCTGAGGTCCCTTGCCTGTGCAAAATACAACGGTCTTCCCCTAGCAGATAAAATGTGCTCTTTATTGCAGAAAAGAAAATATGCATAACATGGAGAGAGCTAAATATGATTTGTTGGTATGTTTGTGGGCACTTTGACATTAGGGGATCTTTGACTGAAAATGGAATTAGTCCCCAGTATGTTCGAGATGTCTTCAATGGGTAAATTGCCCCAATTAGTTTTTTCCTCTAAATCTTTCTTTGCCACTTCTTGAGTTATCTGATAGTGTATAGCCTTTATCAATTCTTTTTTCACTCATGTTGCATCTCTTTAACCCTTGAAAACCACAGCTATTGTAGCATTGCTGTCCCAGAATCCTTGCTACAATTCTCTCCTTTATTAAAGCTACAATAAACCATAATAATGCATCATTTTACAAATCAAACTTGCCACTTAATAAAAATAAAGCAAAGCCAGTCACTGTTCTTTGGGTTAGACTTTGGGTTTGGGTCTGACCAGTAGATCTGGCAGCTCTGCAAATATATAAGCAACAGGCTGTGACCTTCAAGTAAATTCCACTTATTATCACTAGGACTACTGCAATATCTAAAGCAATGATGAAAACTGGTCTTTTTAATTGCCACAATTTGTTCACTAAGCTGCTAAAGTGATATAAAAAAGTCTTTTTGGATATTAAACTGATTGGCAAGCAGCAGAAACTGCAAGCGAGGTATCAAACTATGGAGAAAAATGGCCCTGTTAGATGTTACTGGCTTGGAAATTTGTCAGCCTGTGCCAATAAGTCAGATGTCTTCCTTTATCCCTCACCAGATACAGTTACAGTGGTAGGAAATAGTCTTTGACCATCTTCTTGAACTACTTTTGACTGTTCTGCCTTCCTTTGCTTATTAGAGAGAATGGAATCGGTGGATTAGTTATTCTTCTTGTCCTTCCTGTGATTGACAATGTGGATAGAATAAAAATGTTGTTTAGGAAGGGAGGCAGTGTCTGTGGTACCCAAGCGGTCATTTGTTGAAAGAAAAATAGCAGGACTGGGGTGACCAGAAAGTCTGCCTGGGACTGGATTTCAGAGATTTGTTGATTTGCTAACCGGAGGTATCATCTTTCACATTATCAGCCCAGCTTCACCCACCCAAATCTGTTTGCAGACAAATTCTGAATGAACAATTTATATCAGTCAGTGTAATTTTTTAAAGGATTACATAGTTTTAATTTAAATATCCCTATGTGTCAGTACTGCATTACACAAAATACATTTTGCCGCACTACTGATCTGCCCATTTGTATTTTTAATTATAAATTTTCCAGGACTACGTTTCTATGTAAACTGTTCATGCCACATTAAAATGGCTGTGAATTACATACACTTCATTCTTTATGGAGAATATACTACATTCCTCTTTCACATGCAGCATGAATTCTTTTAATTTCCAGTTCCCATCTGGTTCAATGGGAATTAGAACTTTGCAACCAGAATCAAATATACTGTGTTAAATTTGGTTTCATAAACTCAGTAGCAATATTTTTATGCTCTACTAGTAAACAGTTCCTGCCACCTCAGGTGCTAATGTATTTTAAATTTTGTTACAACTATAAATATTTCATGCAAATGTTTTAAATGTCTTCATCTTATTATTAATGATTTACAAGCTCATTATTTAAGAGAAAATGCAAAAGAAAGAGGCATTATAAATTGACTTAGGATTATTATGGCTTTTATGTTTAACGGTGAAATTCTGTACGTTACAAAATTTCAGTCACTTGTCTAAGGAAATTGTGTTCCTTTGAAGTCTGCTTTCCTGAAGTCAAAGATTATATATTGCTTGTTGATTGAGAATTTAAAACCTAAGCATTCAACTGTTATAAAGATTAGATAAAGAACTGACCATCACCCACATTGCTTCTGACACCAGTTTTACTTCCCACAGGGCATCTTACTAGGTGTTAGGCAGACTGGTTTCTTTCCTTCCTAAAGTAACTGAAGATTGGAACTCTCCTTTGATGAGCACAGGCAGATTATGTATTATACATTCAAGCCCATGGTTGACCTTTACAGATGCATAAATGAAAAAAGCAGCTGTTTGAATTGCACTTTCCAGCCCCTTGTGATTCGAAATTGGGATGCCATTTAATACATGCTTATTTAGTGGCAGTGATTTGTTTAGGCCCTTTCTAAACATTGAAGAAGGGAGAATCCTTCCTAGAGGATCTTGCAATCTGTGAGAAGAAAAAGAAGGGAAGCAGAGGTTAAGGACTAGGGAAAAACAATGGAGACAGTCATACATGATTTAACTTTCCTCTTCAAAACAGCAGTGGGCTTGTGAACAAATTACTGAATGTGTACACATGATAGTGTGTGCATATGATAACTTCAAATGCTTCCTGCCATGTCTTATTCTAGTTCTGAAAGATGCTGATCTTCGCAAAGTTTTGCAAGGCTTTTCTCTCTATATGTGCATGTAACCATTTTGTAAATATTGTGATAGGAAATGTCAGTAGTGTCCTACATGCCCTGCTTGTTAAATCATGAAGATGCTTGTGAGAGGTAACCTGGTGGGCACTGTGTGGCTGAAGATACTGGTGCCATATGGCAGGTCTGCATTGATGTTCTCCTCATTTTCCTGGGGCTGCAGGACAGCCAGGCCTGCCTGGCACGAGGAGAACTGCCCAGGTTTGGTACTTTGGTAAGAATGAATACTGTGGGTGGAATTCAGGTGTATCATCAGAGAGGCTCAGAACAGCACAGGCTGAAGTGGTTAGAAAAGGGTAACTAAAAAAAATCAAGTGAAGAAAATACTACTGAATTTGTTCCTGTATATAAAGCACCCATTTAGCCTGCTGTGTTATGTAACATGGCTAAATAATCCTCACTGCCCCAAACAAGTGTTCCTGGGGACTTGTGGTCTAATCACTGGATTTGCTTATCCTGGAAACAGTGGGATGCTGTCTGACCTTTATTTCCCAATGACATAGCACAAATATTTATTTAAATGCCACTTTTAGGCTGAAAATAGGGTACCTTGTTACGGTGGAACACGCAAAGTTAGTATTGCTCAGATGTTGCCTTCATAATGCGGATACATTGAGCGAACGGGGTTGGAGACATTGGTGGTGATGAATAGTCACAGAAATGTGTGCTGCACCTCTTTGTGTAAAGTGGGCTCTAATATATTTTTTTTAGCTTCATACAGTAGCATTCTCAGTGGATCATCTTACTGAAGTGCAAAGGTCGGAAACCCAGTGCAATTGTTAGACTTTTTCCAAAGGTACGTTACAGAGCCTCCTAAGCTATAATAATAGGAATCCGAAAACATGGGAGGGTGACCAATTATACTTAAATCTGGTCAGTGTTTTATTTTATGTGGTTGTACGCTGGCTATTTTTTGACTTGTTTGGATCATACTGGCTAAGTGTTCCTGGCCAGTAATACTCATTTTACCCCAACCAGCTATTTAAACCAAGTATATGCTGGTTTTGCTATTGAACAGGAGGACAAGCACTTCCATTATGGTTAGTTGTTTTGTGGCTTTTGGTACCCACCCATTTATTTTGGTTTGTCCTAATCTATATTTATCTATGGATGACAAGATGAACTTGAAAAAAGAACAAGTTTAAAGTTGCATACCAGCTCCCAGGATGTAAATCATATTGGGCTTTCAGCTCTTTCAAGCTTTCATAAACAGTGCTCGCTGAAAGATTGAATCATATTTTTCTGTGACTTTAGTTCATGTCAAGCATTTAATTTTTAACAACAGTGGTCAGTTTCCTGATGTGAACACATGACACTGGCCCCAGAGACTCCAGCTTTCTTTAGCTGTCATCATAACAATTTTTCTTTTTAAAGATACACTCGCAGCAAAATTAGAACTGAGCTAAAGGCTTTGAAAGTAGTTCAGACCACAGTGGTCCTAAAGCAACGGTCTGCTTGCAATGAGAGTGGAAACTGTGGGCTGAGCCCTGCTCAGCTTGTTAAAAAAAAATAAACTAACATATTAGAGTTAGTTAATGGCATACCACTCTGGGTAGTGGTAATGGCAAAGGCTGACCCCTCTTACACTGTTTAAAGGACTAGACTGTCACCTGTTTATATTAAAACTTACTGGAAAGACATAACAAGAGCTGGTGAAGAGCACGCTGTGGGATCCAGTGCCTCACAGGGGAGCTGAAGTAGTGCAAGGATTTTACTGTGGAATCCCCCTCCTGCTTCTCCCCTTAGGGGAAAAAAGCTCTAACTCAAACAGGAATTATTTCAGGCAGGACTTGTGGTCTCTGTTGCACAGGGAGGTCAGGCTAGTTTATTACAGTGGTTCCTTCTAGCCCTATATTTAAATATATAAAAGGGAACACAGGAATACATTAAGCATGTTTGACTTTCAGATCTCTCCATTACCTCTAGGGGCCCCTCGCAAATTCTCATCTGCTCTTTGGTTTTATTATTTTTTGAGAGTCTCCTTTAAAACTCTCTCTCCACATTTTCCAATTATTTTATACAGAGCTAGGAGGGAAATGTCATTCTCCCCCTTCACATGTCAAAGGTCTATTTGCAAATTGCCTCCCCTCCAGGAAGAAGGGGATGGTGCCATAGTGGTAAAGCACCTTTCTTCTTCCCCAGCTCTTCTTTCTTCAGTGCAATTCCAAAAATGCAAATAAAATGGAAATGGGTGGTAGACATTGATTTTGGGGTATTTAGTAGTTAAACTCATTGCTTTATTTTTTTCTTCCATCTGAGTCACAAAGATGTCCAGTTATAGACTTTATTGAGAGCTTAATACAAAATCTGTTGAAACTGATGAAAAGATGCCCAATGGCTCCAATCTGTGTGACACCTCAAGTGAGTGCAGAATAGGAGTAACTCACCTTCCAAAAAAATGCACCTCTAACAACAAAAAAACCCCCAAGCATGCTAGCTGAATATGAATACAAACATCTTAACTTTTTGTACTTTCAATATCATTTGATTTGGTGTACTTGTTTAGGATTTGGGTTTTTTGAAGAAAAATCTTATAAATGGATATAAGCAGCAGTATTTTTTTGTACTGTGACTGACTTGAGACTTTAGGAAATGTCATTATGAAGAAACTTGGGCAAAATATTGCATTATTACATTTTCATGATTATTTCCTTTGCAAGCTTGAAAAATGAAGGCTTAGATTGTATGTGCTAATGAGAAATCTAGTGCAGATTTCTCTACTCTTACACTTCTTACTTATTATTCACATTTCTCAGTCTCATTTCATGCCAGTTTAGACTTCCAAATTTCTTTATTTTGTCCACATTGAAAACATTAAGTGACATGGAGCCAGATTTAACATCTTACAATTCCAAAGTGACTTCAGTAAATCACTGGATTTGTTTTGGTGTCTATGCGGGAACAGAGCTTAGCTCGTAATATCCAGTTTTCAGTTTTAGAGCTATCATAATAGTAACTAATCTACTTCCTCATGGGGAGGTCAATTTATTTTGAGCGGTTGAAAGGACACCAGTACAGAGATCTTTTGCCTAGTATATAAATAGATCTAGCTTGACAGTGTAACAGTAGTTCTGACTCTGTTTTTGCAAAGGAAAACCAATAAGGGAGGCAAAAGACTGGGTTTCTCCAACACACTCATTTAGTAATCAAACATTTATATAAAGACATCTCACTTTATTTTAAGTCATGTTCTCATACCTTTTTTTTTTTTTCTCTTTAGAATGTTTTAGTCTACAATTTTGTGCTTGCTGCTTTTTCTTTTCATCTAAGGGTTCCTCCAATGCTGTGAAGTACAGCAAAGAGTTCAGCAGTTCCTTTCACCATCATTGCATTAGCAGATTTCATTCTCAGAACACTTACTTGGCAGCATGTGGCAACAAGTCACATCTGAAACCTTTTGTCTCTGAGTGTGCTTGTCAGAGACAGTCACTTCTGATCTTGACTTCTGCACTGTATTTGGCAGTTGAAAGAGTTAGCATTGGATTTGGTTTGGTCTCCTTTTCTAATAGTGCAACAAAAGATTTGATTGTGGTATTTTGTGGGCACTGTTTTTGAAGTGTTACTTCTCAGTATGCTAAAATTTGCAAAAAAGATTCCTCACCCAGACATTTAAACTGTTAGTCTATTATTTCTACTTTTTATTTCTGTTTGAGTGAGTGTGTGAGTGATTGTGTGTGAGACCCTTGTTCTCTGGGCCTTTGTGAGCTGTATGGGCCCCTGCCAGTGCACCTGATGGGTGTTGGCAGTCCCAAAGCCAAGCCTTGATGGCTCAGGAATGGGGTTTCCATGGATCAATCACATGTAAACGTGGGCTGCAAGCACGCAAGGCAGGCAAGCTACCGGCCAAGTAAGATTTCCATTAGAAATCTGTTGGTCAGGTGAGGATCCTTCCCCATTTTTTTCAAACTTAACGTACATACCCTTAGAATGTGTTAGTAGTGATAAATTGATGTTTTCTCCCAGAAACATGTTTCACAGGAAAATTTCTGAGCAACCATCATTAGGATTTATAAAGCCTTCAAACCAGGCTATTCAGGAGACTACCTGTGAGTTTGTGCCACAACAGAGACAAATGGAAACACCTGACCTGCTCAGCCCTGGTTACTCCGTCTCTCCCCTGTAACGCTGTTCCCGTGTCCTGGACTGCTGACATCCATCAGCCTCTGGGCATGCTGTGCGTTTGAATGAACACTGGTAGAAGCTAGCATGGTCTGAGAGTGTGGGACTGGAACCACAGTGGTTTTCTGGGTTGAGAGTAAGGAAAATGTGGGAGAGTAGGCCGAGGAGTTTTGAACTACTACTCTGCAAGTCAGGTGGCTTTTTTTTCATGGGAATCAAGGCAGCTGTTTGATGAGAAGGCTTTGCGTGTACACAGACACAGAATTCACAAAGGCACTTAAAATCCTCTTAGTATGGTATAGTACCTTATAGTGAAAAATATTTTCCTTTATCAAAAATTGTTGAATGCAATGGAATAAAATTGCTAAGAAATTTCTTCGGTTTCAGTAGAGACTGGACATGAAGGATCAGCCCTAGGAAGCAGATCTGATGAGTAAGCGTGCATCCCTTTTGCATAGTCTGCTTTCATGTCACAAGACAAAATAAACAGAGATACCACAAATTGCTCAGTCTGTCTCTCTGTTTAGTTTTGTTGAGGTAATGCTTGTTCCAGCCTTCCCTGCCAACTAATTTCCTATTGTTTTTTTTCTTGCACTTCCTTCTGCTTTTGATCTTCTTCCAGTTAACATCCAGTTCTGATACGGAAAAGTGATCCCTCTCCATAGGTGGCCACCCACAGCTTGCCATAGACAGACCAGCAGAGCAGGTCACCCATCCCTGGTACAGCCTCCTCTGGGGAGTACTTGTGCAGAATGATTTGAACCCAGCCCATGAGCAGTCACTGAAAATTGTGGCTGTGATACTGTACATGAGTGCAGTGTTGAGACCAGTGTTTTTCTTCGTGGATGAACATCCCAGGCCAGTTTCTGGCTGTGCCTGGCTGACACGGGGCTGGGCTGCCGCGGAGGTTCCGTGTGTGCGGTGCCCCCGCGGGGCGCCCGCTCGGCGCCAAGGCACAGCGGACAGTGCCATCTGCTGCCCCGCGCCTGGAAAGCAAACCCGTCTCCATCCAAACAAACTCGTCTCCATCGTGGTGGGGACGCTTCGGTGTCGCTCTCGCCCGTGCCGGGGGCACTGGTGGGACTGTGTGCTTGCCAGTCGTGCCTCTCTGCGCTGGCTGTGAAGGTTTTGCATCACTACTGAGGGTGAAGGGTGCGTGTCCCGTGGCAAGGAAGAACTCCTCAGCAGCTCTGTAGGTGTGGGACAGCTGATGCCCCGCATAAAACAGCACCATCGTCCATTAGAACATGTTACAGGCAGCTGTCGCTGATGTCGGTTGTAGTTCTTCAACCTGTTTTCCTGTACAAGTTGACTTGCTGGGGGTATTCAGAAGGGCTGGGTAACTTGTGTGTGTGTTGGAGCTAAATGCTGGTGGAATGCCCAGGAGAACTTGGAGGACGATTTTTGTAAATTCTAGATTGAACAGAAAAGAAAATATGATCTACCATTGTTGATCCCAGAGGTTAAAGCCTCAAAAGTTATTTTTATGGCTGCTCTTCATGTATCTGCAGTGCAGGGCAAACTACTCTGGTATAGGTTGTACATCCCAGACTGCATATTCCTCAGCTGTAAAGAGATTCTTGTATTTTTTTAATCACACAGGAAAGTTTGATTCTTTCATAATCCTTTCTTTGTAGTTCTATAGCCCACCTTTTGCAATCTCATTCTTAGTCCCTCTAGAATGGAACTGCAATGCCAGCAGTTCGCAGCACCTTGTAAAATCTTTCCCAGCTTTCCAGACAGGGAGCTTTTATCTAGTTGCCTGCCACTTGAGCAATGACTTTAACTGCTTAAACTGGCTGCTTGTCAAATGCAGTTAAAAAAAAAAAAAAAAAAAAAAAGGGGAGTGGGAGATGTTCAGGTTGTGTGAGAGGTTTTATTGGTTCTTTCGCTAAAAGGAAAAAGAATATTTCATAGTAACATGGAAGTACTGCAGTGGGTGGGTTCACACTGCACATCACCTTAAATACTTGTCTGCCTACGTATGGAATTGCAACATGTTGGAGAGAAGGTTTGCCTCAGTTTGTGTAAACCTAGAAATTAAATGTAGAACAACTTTGGTTGGGCACTCAGTGTCCAAGTATCAAAGAGTATTATCTTGATACACAGTTTTAAATTATTTGTCTTATCCTTTTACTTCTCTTGATAGCCTTAGTCTTTTCTTGTAAATGGGGAATGGCGACATCCATGGCAAAACCCACTGTTGCCCTTACTTGAACAACGGTTTTCCTAGACCAAGAAAGAGTGAGAGCAGTGCCTGTGTAAATTGCAATAAGTGGTTTTGCACTATAAATCAAGAAATCAGTGAAATTGAGTTCTTGGCTTGAAGAGCCAAAAGGTGGGCTTGTTTTCCTGAAAAGCATTGCTACAGCCTCCAGAGGTGTAAATCTTCATCTATTAAATTACAGTGGAGCCAGTGGGGAATGGGATAAGAGAAGAAACATATCTATCAGGAAAAAGGGAGCTCTGCCTTTCTTGCCCTCCATGGCCTAGTAGGAGTGCATTTTCTTTGCTGACTACATGAAGCTTTCTTATACCTGCAGCCAGACCTGCTGTGCAATATTCTGTTAGTAAGACCATATCCATTTTTCTGTGTGATTTAAATCTGACAAATACTGAAACTCATTTTTTTCTCTTTGGAAAAATTTTGAGGTA
This sequence comes from Dicrurus megarhynchus, assembly GCA_013399195.1. Taxonomy (NCBI): domain Eukaryota; kingdom Metazoa; phylum Chordata; class Aves; order Passeriformes; family Dicruridae; genus Dicrurus; species Dicrurus megarhynchus. The sequence goes on from VXAD01005737.1 coordinate 154,362, forward strand.
TTCTGTTACTTGTTTGATATTTTGGGAGAAGGAGGTTGATTTTATTTTTACAGGAAGGATATATAGTGCCATCAAGCACTAGAGATCTGTATGAATGACCACAAGTTAAAGACATCATATTAAGAACACTCCAGACTGGGCTTTTAATTATGTCTTCATGCATTCAGCAAAACCAGCATTTATGCTGTGTTGCTGTATCACTGCAAAGCTGTTGATATTTAAATTTCTTGTTTGCCTAAGCATGAATGAATTCAAAGGGCTTTCTAAATCATCACAAAGACTGCAGAAGCATTGTAATGCACAACTCTATATTTTTTCTATTTATTATCATGTGTGGTTGTACTTTAAATCTGCTCTAATGCAGCAGTCCCCACCTTCTATTTATGGATTCTTTAAAGTGAATTTCACTGAATTTATTTGTATTTTGCTCTTTCTGCTATATTTAATGCCTAATTATGCCTAATATTTAAAAATGAAAATGCTACTATTGGGCTGATAATCCTTGAGATGAGAATGAGAACTATATAGTGCTCAGTTCTGGGAATGAGGATTCTATTTATTTTACATGCATTAGAATGATCAGAGGTGCTTAATTTTGATTTTTATCCTATCTGAAGATTTATCATATTTTACATGTAAGTGCACACATTTATAGACAACAGTGGAAAAGCTGAAATACATTATTACAAATGCTATGACCATTTTCTTTTCTCTTTTGCCACATAATACATAGCACTGGCCAGAAAATGATCCTTTGTCCTAAAAGAGTCCAGCTTTTGAAATTTTTATTAATGTGCAAAATACAAATGGAAGAGCAGGTGTGCATGCAGTGTGCCTCAATCTCTCCTGTTGGAGTTGTTCCACTTGGTATAAATAATTGAATGTCCTACTGGCCATGAGCAGGGGGGGATAGAGCAAGTGAGTAGAATGACAGCCTAGCCCAGTGACCAGAACAGTCATCTGGGCTGCAGGGAAACCCAGGCTCAGTTCCTTCCTCTGAATCATGAGATGACGTTCATATTTCTTGCAGGAATGTCCTAATCACTAGGCTGAGGACTATTTTGGAGCTGCTTTCACTCACTTGTATGTTTCTGATAACTGGGCATCATTTCCAGTCAGAGGCTTATGAGGGCAAATATTTCTGCTGGAGTTATTATTTTCCAGTGGGGAAAAAGAGTTTTGTCATGTTTTTGGCCATATCTGGTAATAAATAGGATTTAGAATATTATCTAGTCATGGTTTCCAATGTACATCAGTGTTAGTCAAGCTTAAGATAAATACAATTAAATAACTTATAGGGGGACTAGAACTTGAGAATTTAATTTGCAAGAATATGGTATAATATCATCTACAGCTGCTTAGTTTCCAAATTTGGTATCTTAAAACCGTTGGAGTTGCTATAATTTCAGATAAAATGTCTTTCCACAGGCAAAAGATAATTTTTCATAATCTTTTAAAAAACTAATAAAGTAGTAATCTGCAGTATTTTATTATTTAGAGCCCTAGCCTTGGGGATATGATTTGCAAGGATTTTTTTATATCTCAATTCAGGGTGTACATGTGAACAGCCTGGGTGAATATATCTGTCAGTCTTTTCTATAGGTTTTTTCTTTCTACCAAATGCTGTCTGCATTCAGTCCATAGAAACACTACCACCTCTTTAAGTGGTAATGCTCCCTGCAGAGTTTTTAGCCTGTAGGAGATATGATTAGGGGGTGATAATGTTAAGCACTCCTCCTGTATCTGCTGGCCCACTATGATAACCTTAGGGTTACAATGCATGTCTGACAAATACAATTCCATTGTGACTAGCGCCTTATGGCAATTTAGGAGGCTTATTCATCATTTTACAACAGACTTCTGTCAGGGATTTTGCTTATTTGCCCTTCACTGGTGTACAGTAGTTGTAGGTTTATCTCTAGGAGTCCAGCCCTAATAACCAATAACAAAGTGCTTAAGCTCTAAGCTTGTGAGAAATGGACTTACATTATACTCCAACTGCACCTTAGCTCTCGACTGATAAGACAATGTGTCTTTGAGAGAAGGAAGGATTTGTATGAACTGATCCTTTACAGTATGGTGTATCCATTGGTAGAAGATACGGGGAAGTACATTGTGTTCTAACCATCCAGATCCCAGCTTTTTACATATAAAATGCATCCTTGCTGTCATTAGAAATGTTTCCTTTAAAATATGAAAGTGAAGAGATATCTTGCCTTGGAAATTGCACTACAAAGTTGTTTGTAACGTTGGTGTGGGATTTGGAAGAACTGAGTTACTTTTGATGAAATCCCCATGATTATGGTTTAAATTACACAGATTTATTCAAGGAACAACAAAAGTTTTTTTTTTATTATTATTCAGATTCCTGCTGGGTTCTGGATATTAATTAGGTAGTGGTTCCAGATGAAATCCAGGAGAGAGGAAAAAAAATGCTACTCACATTTTAATAACCTAGAGAATTTTAAGTGGCTAACCATATTGTTTACTATATATCAGTCTGAAGAATAAAGAATAAAAGCACATGAATAGGCAGGCACACAGCATGGAAGAATAGCACCATACACCCTAGCTAAAGAGCATTGTATATTCAAGGTTTAGATCTTCCACCCAGCAGATTTAGAGCATGAGGGGGCAACATTTGAGAAGTGTGTACTGAACAAACACAAACATGAGGATTGCCTTTTTTCAGTTTTAGGTGTGAAAACATTAGCTCTCCCTCTATGCCTTTGAAGTCTTCTCTTTCTAGCAAAGCTCTGGCAGGAGGGAGGTCTTTCAATTAGTTTCTCACCCATAATGATTTCTTTGAGAAATTTTAATCAGGTTTTCCATCACAGAGTGCATTTGTTGCTGGTACTTGATCTCTTGGCCAGTTGAAGCTTCTGTGGTCCTTTGTCTCTTGAGCAGTTGGGTCTTTTATAAACTTTCTGGAGTAGTTATTAATCATGGAACTTTTCTACCTTTTTTGAGGTGTAAAACTGCACAGAGAAAAATACCAGTGTAGTGACATGAGCTAATTATCTGCAATGTTACCAAGATAAGAGATAGTATGTTAGCAGTAATGCCTACAACAGCGTAATTACTTTCTGTTTCCATTATTTTGTAGTAACCACATAATTAGCTCACTGTACCAGAAGCTGTCTGCTTTTTATGACAACCTGTACTGCTAATCACTAGAAAAGTTTGTGTAAGTGATCTGAAGCCTTTGCACTCGTAGAGTTGCACCAAGTAATTTGAAGGGGCAGCTGTATGCTGGCCCTTCTGCAGAGGTAAGGAGTGAGAAAGAAGAGACTGAGAAAGCTGTAGGAGCAAAAGGAGTGAAACCCTCACTACAGCTTCACAAAAATGTTTAGTAAAGTCTTAGCCACTTCATACAGTTTCCTCTGGATTAAAGTATACGTGCTTGTCCTTAGTCTCTTGAATCTAGTCTACATTAAAGAATTTTCCATGACTCAGTAAGAGTTGATTCTCTTAAACAATATAATTTATTCTGACTCTGAACTTCAAAGGGGATGCTTTCTTATAAAAGCAGAACTTCAGGAAGGAAGGGGCTCAGCAGGGCCAGATTATTCATTGGGAAAGAGACGTTCTTCTTTGGGGTGTTTGTCCAAGATGACGTGCTCTAGCAAGGAATTCCTCTGTGGTGCTTGGGAGATGGGTTACCTGCCTGTTACTGCCTACTGCAGTTCCTGTGTCAGTGGGTGCAGGTCACCGTTGCACCACTGGTCTGTCAGGGCTGGGGCTGCCATTCCCACCGGGGATGGTGGGGCAGGAAAGTCGGGCTGTGCCTGGGACAAGTTGCTGTAAGGAGGAAGCAGAGCAGAGCTGAGCTCTTGCCGAGCTCTGTGCTGTCACAACATTGGAATCCAGGAGGGACAGTGCCACTGGAGGCAACAAGGCATAGCAAAAAAAAAAAAAATCGGCACTATTATATTAAATTATTTCTGCTATTTCTAGTCCCTAAAAGCTAGCTTTTGGGGATATGAGTGAAATCTACGTACACAGTACTTTAGACTAGCAGGAAAGAAAAAATACAAGTGGTGTACACATTTACAAGTTGGATAGGGAATTGTGTGCTCCTGTGTTGCTCCTGTCTCCCCACAGCCTCTATGTAAGTACAAATTCACTAAATTTGGGGGATAAAGAACATGCTTTTTATCACCATTTCCTCCTACTTAATTCAAATCCTGTTGTCAGTTAATTATAGATGCTACTTTTTCAGATAATATTGCATAATTCAATGGAAAACAAAAAAGCTCTGTGAAAAGGGGTTATTAAATTCAGCTTTAGATATTTGATATGGTTTTCAAGTACCTCTTTATTTATTTGAGAAAAGGAGTCCTCTTGAAATGTGCTCTTTCTTCTTCCCCTCTGTGGCCTTGGAGCTGGTCCCTCTGAGTACTGCTCCTACATTAATTATTATGGTAAGTAGAAAAGATCAGGTGATAACATGAATACTCTTAAAGCACACCCCCAAGACTTTAAGGCAGGCAGCAGTGCTACATGGTTGTAAGCTATACACTGCCTGATTTATTTATGTTTTTAATGCACCAGTAAAAACAAGGCATTCTTTAGCTCCTGTTTGATCCCTCATCCTGGTCCTGTCCACGCTGACAGCCCCCCCTCAGTGCAGCTGCTATCCCTTGTGCTCCGTGAATTGCCCCGTTGTGCCAGCAAAACCAGGACCTCAGAATAAAAGCCTCCTCTGCGCTGCTGGACTGGGCATGCCAAAAGCCACCTAGGTTTAATTCCACTGAAATCAGTGAAGTTACACAAAGCATTACTTGGGCTCCGTGCTAAGACATTGCATGGCTCACTGCTTTATAAAGTGTTTAGCATGTGTGTTTTGTCCCCTGGGAGCTGTGTGTGTTTGAGCAGGGGTTCTGTGAGGGCAGGGAAGGGGGAGACCCCCAGCATGAGCTACTTGAGCTTTTTCTTTCCTCTCAAGTGCTAGTAGCAAGGCACTCTACCTTTACAAACAGAGGGAACACTGTTGCTGGAACAACACATGAAGACAAAGTAACTAAGTCCTTAAAAGCAAGATTATTAATATTCTGGACATCTTAGGCTGTTCTGAAATTTCAGCAAATCATGATTTATATAAGATGTGGTTTTGCCACTGGCAACATTAAGAAGATTTAAGTGGATGTCACAAGTTCAAGTAGTGCAGCAAAAGAAAATTTATTCCAACGTGTCCTTATCAGACATTGATTAGAACAGATTCCTCACAGCTAAAAGGATCAGATTATAGTTTGTTTGGGGGTAAAATATCCAAGCTGTCCCTGCTTGGTTTCACAAAGATCTTTGTTTTTCTTCCTTTTAGAATCAGTTTCAGTATTCTAACACAGCAAAATTTGTTGCTGAGTGAAATAATTTAAAGGCCAGTCACCACTTTTACATTATTTCCTTTATACCTCAATACAGCTCTAGGACTTCAGATCAGGTTCACTTCTCACTTCCATCTGTTGCCTGTGATCTGGTGGTGTTGAATAGACAAAACCCTGTAAGTTCCCCTGTTCTTGGCTTGGCGAGTGTCACGTACCTATGTGGATGCTTTTCTTTGCCTTCTTACTTACTTTCTAGATAAAATACTATGTAAAAGCAAAGAAGAGAAGGTAAACATACTGAAAACTCCATGAAGTGTCCTGTGTCTGGAAGTTTGGGATGTCAGGCTACAGTAGTGCTGGGGCAGGGGGGATTGATATCCATTAGCAGCAGACCTTTCACTGCCTTTCAGACCAGCTTGCAACTGTGTGGGGATCTTATTCTGCATTACCCCATTGATTTAAAAAATATATAATAATATTTTGGCAGAGCAATAGAAAAGCGTCAACAAAATCCATGGGTTGTAAAAGGTAAAATATTTACAAACCATTTGCAGATGGTGACTTGAATACTGCAAATATTTGCTCTACTTGCAAATTGGCTCCTTGAATACTCCGCAGAAAATCACATGGAGCTACATAAAACATGGGAGAATGCAATAGTTTGATGTATTTTTTTTTAATTTATAAATATGTAAACTTTATTTGGGATAGCAAAAAGGATGAATCAGTAAGTGGCTGTCCTTTCTCTCATTACAACTGATTCAGCACCAAATTCAGGAAGACTGGTTCTGGTGGACAATGCATAGACCAAATTGGCCTCTGCATATTTCAGTGCTGTTTCCAATAGATATGTGCTCTATGGCATTTCTGTTTGTTATAGTTACTGGTCCCTCCATAAAGATGTCATGACAGAGAGTTTAAGAATTCGGGGTGGGAAAGAGATTAAAGTTTTTTGAGCTGTCTCTAAAATAGTTTTGAACATCTACATTTAATCAGCAAAAGAAGAAAAGAAGTGTCCTTCCAACAGTCAGACCTGCCACAAACAAGTTAGTTATCACCAGCTTATCTTTGTATTTACTTTATAAAGCTGAAGTAATGCTGGTCTGGATTACAGTCATGGAAGAGATGATTTGCTTTTCTAGTATGATATTTTAAACCAAGAGAGCCTGTGGATGTTGATAGCTTTTCACTGCTGAGGTACTTCATAAAGACTTACGCGATTACACGGGCAGAATGAGTTACACATTTAGAGGAATGTTGTTCTTATATCGTCTGATATAGCTCTTCATTTGCCTTATCATTGCATAATGAAGAATAGAAGTATTGCTTCTCACATTTAGAGAAAAGTGATCAATATTATAGCTGCAGACAATCCTCTATATTTTTCTTCTGAAAAGATACTTGAAAAGTGTGGCAATGACTGCCTTTGAAGTGTGTAAGTATTAAAACGCCTTGCTTGCAGACTAGTAACTTCCTTCCATAGGGCACAAAGCCAGCACTCAGACCCACTAACAAAGTGAGATTCGTTTCAATATGTGTTTTTAGGGAGTTGTTTAATTGCAAAGTTGACTCTTATTAAAAGAGAACAATGAGAAAACAGGGCAGTTATCTGTAGTCTTGCTGGCCTTTCTCCTAAAACAGCAATTATACCACTGCTGATACGCTAAGCTAATCTGCATTTTAATTTGTGTTTCTGAAAAGTACACGTTTGGTTCCGGGACATTTGTCAGTGTGTTGCCTGACTGTGGCTTGGCACAGAGCGCCTGGCACTGCCGTGGTGCTAATTAATCAGCTCCATGGGAGGCCAAGGTGGTGGCAGCCTCCATGACCTCAGTGGCTGTTCCCTGCTCACCGGCCACGCAAGGACTGTCTGCCCCGGTGGGGAAAGCTCACTGCCTCTGGCAGATGAAGAACAGCAGGGGAAAGAGAGGCCAACAACCTCCCACAAACCAGTTTGTTATTGCCCCTCGCTTCCTGGGAATAGCCCTTCAGCCTGCCTGGAGATCACTTCATGGAGGGCACAAACTCTCTTTGTCTCAGGTGACTTTTCTTAGCAGAAAGATATGAAAGCCTTCCTCACTGACACTTATAACTCAAGATCCCTTGCTTTCCCACTAACCAAGTAAATGATATCAAATGAGGATCTATCACAGGCCTTGAGGAACTCTTGGTTAATATCTGAGGTCAGTCAGGGAGGGCAGTGAAAATGTTGGGGTTCAGTGCCACTCCTAGCGAAAGTGATAGTATTGGCCTTGAGAAGAGTGGGACTTGATTCAGCTCTAACACAGAAAGCCACCTGAGGAGTGCCCAGTGGATTTTTGCTCCTAATTAAAAGGTGGAGTGGAGCAACTGAGTCATTGATTCATTAAGGTTAAAAAAGACATCCAAGATCATCAAGTCCAACCTTTGACTGAACACAATCGTGTCAACTAAACCATGGCACTAAGTGTAACATCCAGTTGTTAAACATGAGGGTTTCAATAGTTCTTAATCAGACATCTCCTTTGGGAGCTAAAATAGGTAAACTTCTGTGCTAAAGGCAAGATGGCTTAAAAATCTCTGCTTATTGTAGGAGTAATGGGAATGCAAGAAAAGAGCTAAGTATATAGTTATATAGCTATGTGTATATTACTGTTGTATGATACATCTAGAGGTGTATGTGTGTATTAGAACAAAGACTTTAGTGTAAAGTAGAAATGAGACAGAAATCTGTTGAGAAATCACAAAATTTCACATAAAGAGCTCTCCTCTAAAAGTGAAAACAAAAGAGTAAAAAGGTTAACCCCAAACTTTTCCTAAAAGATGTCTTAAAGAAGATTAGACAAAGCTCTTTCATTGTTGGGAATCCTTCTAATATGCAAATGTTTTTGGAATAAGTATTGGGTAAAAGAAAAGTAGTTTGATTAATGGAACCTGTCCTTTATAGTTCTGTTGCAATGTGCAAGGCTCTGTGTTGTGCCTCTGTGTGTGTGTGTGTGTTTCAGCAGTAGCATAAGCATGCTGGCAAAAGCCACTGCCAAGTCTCATTAATTGCAACTCCCGCAGACTTATTCAGCCATGGCTCTTATTTGTGGTGTAGTTTTACATTAATTTGGGACGTGGGTTTCCTTTAAATTTCAAACTGCATAGAGCAAAGTGTGTCCTATTTAAAGGAAGGAAAAAACAGAAGGTGGCTAGATCTTTGGAGAGAAGCAAGATGATTTGCCCCTTAAATTCATTAAGATTACTATATGGTCTCATTTTTGTTGACAAGTGCAGTCCAAACCCTCCAATAAGTGAGAAATTTCCTATCCAACATACTGTTTCAGCCAAAGCTCTGTAATTGCCCAATATCACAGGCATAAACGGCAGGAGGGCAAAGCAGTTCAGTCAAGACCCCCCAGTGTTTGTGTTTGGTATGAAACACTCCATACAAAAATAATGATTTTGGCTCCTTGAGCCTCCCTCCAGTAGTATGTTCAAAAACTTTGCCAGTTGCTGTTCTACTTTGTTCTCCAAGAGTACACTGTAGAAAATGCAGCTTCACTAAAGAGTGGCCAAAGGTTAGACACTTGTGGGGAAATACAGGATTTTTTATATATATGTGAAAGATTGGTACAAGCACATGAATTTATTTTGAATAATATTTGGTGTGTGTCCAACAAGGCTGAGCTGTCCAACACTTCTAAAATTGTCATAATTCTGCCTGGCTTTAATTTTTGCAACCATTCTCTGAATAACAATGACTGTTTAAGATATTTGTTTAAAGTCAGTAATGTTACTTTTGTACGTTAAAAAAAAAATCCTGCATTTCTGTAGATTTTCACCACTAATTTCATATTATGGACTTTACATGGATCTTTTAATTAAGCTATCCTATTAATTGGAAGGTTTCTCAAACTAAATTAAAATTAAAATCCTAAATTAAAACCATATCCTTTTTAGCCAGTATTTCCTTTTGCACTTTTAAATTGAAACTATTAACCAATGATGGACGAGTCATAATACAGGTAAGAAAAAACTTCTCTTTTTATGTTGGTATCACTTGTAGATTAACTAATCTGATGGAGGGAGGTTCTCTGAGTGCACCGGGGGAGAGGTAACAAAAGGTTTGTATAGTAGGAAAAAAGCCTGTATTTATTGATCCTTCTGTCTGTCATAGACGTATGCTGTATATCAAATCAGCAGTCTCCTAGGAATTTCAGTATCCTGGATGTGGACACCAAAGTGCCTCTAATTAAAATACTCCTCTGAAGGTATTTTGTTTCTATAGTTTGCTGTTTATTTTTAAACTATTAAAATATGGCATATTTGGAATCGATGCACATCAAAGTACTTCAAAAGACCCATTGTTTCTAAAACCAGTGAATGAATTACTAAATTCTAAAATCAGAATGAATCAGAATTACTGATTTTATTTTATGTATGAGGAAAGCAAGACGAAGTTCTCTACAGGTTTGGGAAGAGAACATAACTCATTTCCCTGAGCTAGCTGCTGAAAACACGTACTTCCTAAGACCAAAAGCAGAAACAATTCAAGTAAGTGGGAGAGAGAAAGAAAGAGGGGACTGAAACTCTGACATGACTTTGAACTTTCAAGCCCTCAAATTGCAGCTCAGACTGTTGTCAAACACATCTGCACAAAGGCAGGTTGGAAAGCTGTTGGGAAGGCTTGGGATGGCACTCTGTATTTATCAGTTCTAAGGTCTGTATTTGAATTTTATGTGTGCAGATCATGTATATTTTATGTCACATAGATAAATATGACATACCTATCTATAAAGAAATATTTCTATATAAAAATATATATTGCTGAGGTTAGGAAAATAAGAAGTGTTATCTGAGCTCTGACCAACAGCCTGTGTTGGCAGATCTGTTTCAAACAGTGGCTGCTCTCTGATGATCCAGCAAGTGTTTATCCCACCTAAAGGAAAATGAAGGAGGAACAAGATGATGCACAAAATTTTTCTCAGCCCATGGAGACAGTTGCTGGCCTATGTTTGATGCATGTGGATTGGCATCCTATGCATGTGTTTTTCTAGTTGAGAATGATTTAAAACTTTGAGAATGGAAAATAACTCCAAGGATCTTGAGCTGAATTCCTTCCAGGGCTAATTTGACTAGAAAAATCTCTTCCAGAGATTAATACTACCTTTATGAATTCAGGAGTGACTTATACAGGCATATGCCCTCTAACAAACACCTGTGCAATTTCCACTGGAGTTTTTCCAGCTTTGATATGAAATCTTCCCGTTGTATGGAGCACCTCCAGGTGTCCTTTCTTGGGTATAATCCTCTGTGAATGCAGGATTTGGGGAACAGCCAGAGGGTGAGGAATCCACAATGTAAAACTCCTGTCCTGGCATGCAGAAGGGGCACCAGGGGCTGTTCTTTGGGTGCAGAGTGTTGGGGCTTCCTCTCCAGAAGGCTTCGGCAGTAGTGGGTTTCCAGAAGGAGATGGTACACTGCCTTTGTTCAAACTGCAGTGGGCTGGGTGAAGTTTCACTGAAGTCAGCAGACTTTGGTTTGAACCTGTACCTCTTTGTCTTTCTAGGTAAGAGTTGTTAAAAGAGATGAATATTGTTTATTTTTTTCAATGGGCTAGTAACTTGCTAAAATAGGGTCATTACCACACAAGAGATCAAGCTCTTTTGCCTCTTGATCTTTTTTGATCTTGAAAAAGGTCAGAAGAATAAAGGTCTTACTGGGGATAAAAGTCTTAAGAGAAGTTATTTAGTGGTAATTTTTTATGTTAGTATCTCTTTTTTTCTCCTCCATCTCCACTGAAGCATGGAGAAGAATAGCTTTAGTTAGGTTTATGTGGTCATATACATGTACAGCAGACCTGAAAGCTAAATCTTTGTTTTCTGTTGGCTGTGTATTTTTTCCAAGATCCCAGCTCAAGTGAGTGTGATATCTTTGTGGCTGTAAAACCCTAAGGGGGACCCCTGCATACACTCAAAAATACAATTGCAAAAAGCTCATTCCTTTATACAGCGGATTACTTTTAGATTTACTTCGATGTGATCTGTACAGATTCCCTTCATCTAAGGGGAGGTCTGATTCTCTTAGCTGACTTACGTAGCCACACACCAAGAGAGCCTTATTTTGTGGAAGCCAAATCTCATTAATGGCAATCTGCTGCCCATCTTTTAATTAGCCAGAGAATTGGTGACACTTCACAACCACAGCAGTGGCAGTAAAGTAGCATTTTAATATAAAATAAGGTGAGGTGTCCAGAAGAATAGAAAGCCCACATTTATCTACCTTAGTCTACTGACTGGATTCTCATTTTATATGGGGAATTGTTGTATCCATGTTTATTATGGCACAATTACACAAAAAGTTAGTATTTTTAACTTCTGAAATATCTTCACCGTTAGCTAATTTGGAGATTTCAAACTAAGTGTGAAATCTTTTTTTCTATAGTATGCATTCCTTGGATTTGATGTAAATACTAACTGATCTTTTAATGAAACCATGTACCTTAAGAAGATTTATAAAATAGTTCCTAGTATTTAAAGACACCACCTTTCGTTGGCAAAATTTTCAGGCCTATACACTGTGGTATGCATAGCTTGCTGTTAATTAAAAATTTTGTGGCATTATCTTCCTATTTGTGTGTTGATTTTATCAGGTGCAGGAAAAATCGTATTATTTAGGTTGTATACTGCTTGATAGAAGGACTTCTCTCCCTTTTGGTTTATACAACACTGTGTTCTATCGGGATTCATAAACAATTTGTGCTGCAATCATTTTCCACTTATTTCACTTTGTTTTATAGAATACATTTTATGCTGCAGTTTCAGCATATGTCTTTGTGATTCAGTAAACCTACCTAGTCCAGAATCAATACTTACATTTTCCTTCCCCATAATAGTAAAGGGCATATAAAATGCATGAGACAAAGTAAGCTCTTTCTAAAGATATAGATTAAAACTGAAACTGCACTTAGAAACGTGAAAAATTGAATGAAGAGTTTGGAGTCTGGGACAATTGTCTGTGATATAGAGGAAATATCGAAGACTGTCAGAAAGTATCAGAGCACGGTGATAGCAGCACTAACCAGTGCCACTGCCCCGCTTGTCTACAATCGATTGCTGATGAAGTAATTGTTTATTTTGTCTACTGTTAACTCTAGGAGTCTTTTATTGTAGCAGTGCAGGATAAAATGTGCTTATAAACAGGAGAATTTTAAGTCAGTGGGAAATGACTGCATGTTCCCCTGTGTCATGTGTGTCTTCCATGAACCATAACCTGTGAACATATGTACCATCAATGGTGTTGAGAGCTCTGAGCTCAGCAATAAATCCAGTGCTAATGGCATTTGAACTGGGATGTTGGGACTTGTGGTAATTCATGTTACCTCTATCATGGTTCACCTGTGTTTACAGTACGAATCATATATGTGCTTATTCTGAATTTTTGACTCACCCTAAAATACAACAGTGAAGAGAGATGGTTTTGGAAAACTATAAAGGTAATTTGTGGGCTGAAGACATGCACTTCCTTAGAAGAGTTTGAAGGTGCTTTATAAGATGAAACATCTGAATCTTTCCTGCTTAGCATAGGTAGTAAATATTCATGAAAAGATAAATATGACCATCACAATTGGATATGCTGGGTTACAACTCCATAATGGAAATTTTACAACATCCTTTCAAACTTTGTTTTATACCTAATAAAAAATAAGAAATCAAATGGCAAAGATATACATTACAAAATAAGTAAAATATCCGAAGACAAAAACATTTAAGTATTTATGATACTAAACTGGGAGCTGTGGTTCTTCTGGGCTGTTTCACTGCAGCCAGCTTGTAAGGGAATCTTATTTTGTTCCCTTTCCAGGAATTAAAAAGAAACTGGGGCTATGTGAAGAGAGTTGGGTCTGAAGGGCAGCTGGTCTCCAAGAGTGGCCTGACCTGGTCAGAGAAAGGCAAATTATAGAAACCACTGGGGAGGGAGCACTCAGTAACATGGTGCTCATGCATGGTTTAAAACATCATTTGGATATAGGTGTTGTTTTTGGTATGAGTGGGCAATACGGGCTGGTTTGTACAGAGGAGAAGCTTCTTGGAAAGTTAACTAATGCTAAATTCAGCTGTCTCAGGACATGACAGAGATGATGCTCAGCTGAAGATATGCAGGCTGGTATAATTGAGGTTTTCCTCCAGTCCCTGGGGTTATAGTTGTTCCATGACAAATATCCCAGAGCAGCAGTCCTCATCTTTTAACTGAATGATCTAGTTTAGGACAACAAAGTCATTGAAACAATTGCTTTTCTGCCCTATGACCATGATCAAAATCTTCTCTTTTCTCACGTAAATAGACACATGACCACCTATTAATTTTGCTTATGTCGAGCAAATTACAAATATGATTAAAGAAACCAGACAATATTTTCAAGCAAAGATTAGTTACTCATGATGATTTCTTTAAACTATCATCATAACATCTGTTCTTTTTATTGTAAAGCTCAGGCCTAAACAGGCATCTTCTCATTAGATTTGTCAGGTATGTGTTGAGCCACAGAGAATGATAGTTTGCATGAAAACAGGATATTTCCCTGTGTGCACACTTGTATTCCATGTCCTACATACTGTGGTGTGGTATCGTCTTCCAGAGAGTTACCTCTGATGGACAGGATTAGGGGAAATCCTTGTTTCTTCGGTGATTTTCAAACACTGTCAGACAATGATGCCAACTAAGAGTGAATTAATGAGATATTGGAGCCTGGCAAGTAGAAAGTGGCTTTAAATAACCCTGATTAGCCTTTCCTCAGTTCCTTAGAGCGCAGGCAAGGCTTGAGCAACAACAAAGACCCCACACTCACACTTTTTATTAGTTTGGTGGAAAAAGAGTGTGCTTTTCAGAGGGTGTTAATTAAAAGATTTAGGTCCATTCAAACTGCCCATATCCCTTGTTTCATCTTTCCCTCCTTTTTGTGTAGTTTGTTTGCCATGTGAGAGGTAGAACTGCTGTTATGACAGAAAATGTTGACTTTTAAAGAGTTCGCTCAGATCTTATCTGTGAGAAAATTATAATCTGTAATTGAGCATATGAGTTTCACTTTTTATGTGATGGCTTCATTAGACATGAACTTTTATTTTAAGTAACTTAAAATGTATTTCACTCTTTTCAAAACAAGTTTTCACCTCTTTTCTGTCTTTCTCAAGGGGTATGTCCCCCACATCTTTGTAGTTGCTACATTTTGCCTGTTCAGTAAATAAATAAAATTAAAAAAAAAAACCACTTCAAACCCTCTAATCATAAAGCTGTGCTTTTATAAACCTTAAGCATAGTAAAATCACTGCATCAGCCTCTTCTAGTTATATAAAATCCAGAGTGTACAGACTGTGTTCAGCCAAGAAATTTTTCAGAATCTCAGAAATATATGTAAATGTACTTTAAGTATCTGAAACTTGAGTAAATGATTTAATTACAAAATTAACTGCTGTATTTTAGGACTGTTTTTAAACAATATTGGCATGTACCATCCTATACCTTTTTCCCAAATGAGATAGATTGTATTTATTTGTCTGATTCAACCAAAAATTCTGCAGCTTACCAAAAATCCCTCAAACAAAAATGTAGAAATAGGAGACAGTGGAACACTCAGATTATTTTTTGTGATGGTCACATTCTGAATCTGAATTTTAGTCAGTGAAGCCATGGGGATATGATTGGATGAAAAATACGTTAGACGTCATGTTAATTTCTGGCTTACAAATTTGTTTCTTTTAAGGCTATATTTTAGATATATGTAGGCATCTCTAATTGTAATGCCAAACTCATCATACATGTACAGAACATGACTGGGTGCTGAGAAAAATCCTTTGTGCTCACCTTTAAAATGGTATTATACAAAAGGGGATGTAAAAAGCTAAGTAAGGGCACACTCCCACTTGTGAAGTGTATGTGCTGAGTGGGAGACTGCTCTGCTGCAGTGAAATGTGTAGTCCCTCTCTAATAGCTTTGAAATATTTTTCATAAAATTGTTTGATCTCCCCTCTCAGTATGGGGAGGTGAGGATATTGGTGGGACATTTCGGAGGAAGAGAGGGAATTCTGTTTTGGTTTTTTTTATAAAACAGGCTAATAGACAGTTAATTATTGCTGCATGCTTTCACTGGCAAACATCTACAGCACACTTTAAAAAAGAAAAAAGCGAAGGGTGGTTGCTGCTTGTTAATAGACTCTGCTATTTTACAGCACTGTAGTCGAGCAGCCACCTACAGTTCATCCTTATGTTAATACTAACGTTACCAATTTTAACATTATATGCCTCTTTCCACTGGCCCCTGTTGGAACCAACAGCCTACGGCAAGTGCTGTACTGCCTTTTACTTAATTGCTTCTTAAAGCTAACAGTGAATTACATTAAGTGTAATTTCATTGTCGTTGGATCTTGGTGAGTTTGAGGTGGCACGTTTGCCATGGGAGTTCTTTTTCTCTGGTTCAGTGGCTATATCCGGGTGGGATGCATTTCTCCTGGAGTAATCCAGGAGAATCTTTCCTTTGAAGAGGAACAGATGTAGATTTACATATCTGGAGGTCTCTGGCCTCTGATGAGATTAGTTGGTGTTTTTAAACCCTACTGGAAGGTGCATATTTAATAAATGCCTAAAGCAAGCCTGTGTGAAATGGCTGGGCCCTGGGAGACTTTGAATGAGAGGAGAGGAGAGGAGGAGATGTCAAGTTTCACATTGTGGTACCATCATAATCACTGCTGAAAATAGGCCAACACTTGAAATAACAAATAGATTCAGATTTGTTATAAAAGCAGTAAAGAAAAAAATGGACAAGGGAACTGCCTCAAAAGCATTTAGGTTTAAATTTCAACTGAACATTTTGTTTCTAATTTCCCAATAACCAGAAAGACATGAAAATGTAAAGGTTTAAAAGCTGGCAATCCTCCCTGCCCCCTGCCAAATAATCTGTGCTTTTTAAACATGCTTATTTGAGGTAACTGCACGCCTTGCAACAGAAATTAGTAGTTTTCCTTTATTGAAAAGAGTGTGTTTTGAGATGGAGGAGAAGGGCTTGTGCTAAAGCTGGAGATTAAATAAACTTCCATGAGAAAGAATAAGCTTATTTGACAGCAGATTTCTGCTCTTTTAAACAGAAAATAAGTGTGAAACAGAAGTTAAAAATTCTACACCAACCACTTCCCTTGGTGTGCTGTTCCTCGCAGTGTAGCTATGGCATATATGCTACCATAGTAAAACTACAGTAACACGTTCTCATTGCTGCTGGTTTGGATCCAGATCCTGCAACGATTTTTGATTGTACTCACAGCATTTGAAATTGTCCAGGGCTTTGTAAATGCCTTATAATCTCATCCCTCTTCCTTTCCTTTCACCTCTTTTCAGTTTCTCACAAGATTTTTATTTCCTCTTAGAAGCTCAGCATTTGTGTCCCACTGTGCTGCCTGCCTGTTCCAGCCCGTGTTTCGCAGCAGGTTGTGTAGCACCATCGCCTGAGAGATGCAGTGTGCTGGCAGAGCTGTTACCCAGCCACCTTCATCTCCTGCCCATCCTGCCCCTGCCACCCAGAACATCCCTCCTTCCCCCTGTGTGTGACTACACCCTGTCAGGCAGCTCTCTCCTCCGCACCGAGCCCCCTGACACCTGCAATGCCATCTGCTCCCTCCTGTCATGTACAGCACGGCTCCTTTGCTGCTCCTGCCCCCGGCGTGGCTCTGCCGCTGTCACCTACACTGCTCCTTTGCCACACCTCTTCACTCGCTTAGTGCGTCTGAGAGTTCACTCCTGTCCCACCATCCAGAGATTCCTGTCTGTCCTCTGTCATCTGCCTCTGTCGTTCACCTCAGTATTGCCATTGAAATGTCAGTGCAGACTAAAATTTCTGGGGCTGTCGTTTCAGGGGGTCTGCCATAGCTGGGTGCCACAGAGGGGAGCGGGGCAGAAGCCCTTCCAGAGGTACTCACAGGTCTCAGCCAAAGCCTGCAAGCGACACTGTTAATCCCTCACGTGAAAGGGCAAAAAGCTAAAAGAATACAAGACTCTGCTGAGATTAACAGAGAAACCAACAGAGCCCAGTGTAACAAAAGAAGGTGCTCAGATCTGTAGATAAGGAGCTTTCCGAGGCCTCTGAGCAAGGACCCTGTTTAACTCCCTGCAGAGCACCAAAGGATCTGCAGGGCTCAGGGACAGAGAGGCAGAAGAGATGAAATAGCAAGAGTAAAGACAAGGAGACTGTTCCCTGCCTGAACTGCATTTTTCAACTTCCAGCTAAATTTTATTGTGTGGTTAGAACCAGTTCCTGTTCCGGACCTAGTTTAATTTCATTCTGGAAATGCGACCATCTACTACATAGACACACTATTATTACTTTCCAGCATCTAGTGATAATTGCCCAGATGGGTACAAACCATATTTTATTGTTACTTTTGTTTGGTTAAACTTAGGAGAGGAACTGCTTGCCATCGGGCTCCGAGCAGGAAAGCGCTTTATAGTGTTTGTATGCAGTATCTTTGCCAGTGATGATGAAAGCAACATAAAATTGCTTTTGGAGGAAATTTACTCTTGGGTTGAAGCTCAGCCCAAGGCATATGTATCATTTGTGTCCTTTTAAGCTTTATTTTTGAAGCCTAAGTGAGACTGATGGTACACTGGTGTAGACTTGGTGCAGTGGAAAATATTGCTCTGGGGACTCAGTCCTTGGCTATTTTTCAGGGAAAACTCCCAATTGTTTTCAGTGTGCAAATACCACAAAGGCCCTATTTTGAGTTCTCTCTCATTAGATTGCAAAACTGTTTCAATTATATCCTATGGATTTCACAGGCATGTAACTTCCTGAACACCCACATTGAGGAAATAAAGGTTTCATGTTTGGATCTCTGTTTTGCTAACATACCAGCAAACAAAACCCCACAGGACCGCATAGGACAGCTACAACATGAGTATTATTCTAAGAAATAGTCAACATTTGTCAGCCCTGACCACATAGTGACATCTGAATTTAGCACACTTTTCCCTGTCCTTGGAATAAAAAGATACCTAGGGAAAACTTAGTTAGTAAATGACTGTTGACATTGCCTTTTTCTAAACTTTCTTATTATGGACAGCTTACCAGGCAGGAAAAAAAAAAAAAAAACCAAAAAACTGTATGAGATAAAACTATATATAGAATTAAACAAACTAACTAGAAGATGTTAAGAAGCCTCACATCAGCATGGTAGTACTACATAGTCTGCTAGATAGAAAAACAGCATAAATAAACGCTGGATTGGAAAACAGTGGCATTGATAGTACTTGTCAAATGGACTATGCAGCAATAGGTACTCGGGGTGGGAAAAATACCCCACAGTATCTGGTCTCATCCAAAACACTTCTAATAGTTTGCTGAAGTACTGCTTAAATACTTCAAGAAATCTGAAGCATTACTGTGTTCAAAATGACATTCATTTTAGGGGTGCTTAGACAAGCTCCTCTTCTAGAGATGCCACTGTATTACCAGCCACTGGAGTTTGGACAGAAATCCCAGTGGGCTTGGTGCAGCTTCTCCTGTATGGAATCAGATGCTCTTTTTCTTCTCCTCTGTAAAGTCAGAATGTGTTCCCTCATTGGAACGCCTGCATGCTGGCCTGCACAGTGGGCTACCCACACAGGCCCCTGGTTCCCTAAACCTCTGCTCATGAGTCTTTGTCAGTTCAGTTCTGTCCCAAACACCAGGCACTTCACATGACTGTTCTCATCACTATTAAGGGCTTTAAATTTTTGCTGTCTTTTCCCACTTTAACTCTGCTTTGAAAACCTAGTCCTCCTCCTTGACAATTGCTATGGGACAAGCACCAGCTGCCATACAGGAGGTACTTTCCACAAGCATCTCATTTTTCACAATGTCTCTGCCTTTTCGTTAGCACTGGGGTTTGTTGCTTTATCAGATAAAATAAATTTTCCACAACCCATCTGTCTGTGTGCTAAGACTGATTCTTCACTCTCTTTTTGCATATAGTCCATAATTTTGGGGGGTTATTTTGCCCATTCAGTGTTTTTAATCTATTTTCAGGAGTCTAACCTTCACAGAGTCCTTTTTCAGGTTCTTTAGTACTGTTTTTGGCACTAATCACAACCAAAGAAGTAAAAGAGTTTATGTTACAGATAGTCCAAGATCATTCTCTCTCCAGTATCTCTAGAAACAATTCGGAGGACAAGCTGTTCTTCCTTTGCTCTGTCAGAATTGCAGTGTTATTTCCCCCTCTCTATTTAAGAGAAGTATAATTTTTCCAGATTTTTATCCTGGCCCATTTTTATTCCTGCAGCTAGATTGCTCTCTTTTGGTAATATTGAAGAGAAAAATAGATGCCTATCACTGTTTTTTTTCTGTAGCTTTATTTCTTTAGATAACAAAGAAGTGAGTGTTCATACCATATTGAACATGCAAGATTTACTTTTTGGAAACTTCTGAATTATAACATTTAAAAGTTTCTAGCAAACTTATCCTGGCCTTGTTTCTCATCTCTAGTATTTCTAGCTCTTCTTTTGTTGTGTGTAAGCAGTAGTGGCTTGTTCCTCATTAGTAACACACACCATGTATCTGCAGAATGATGTGGCTGGGTTAGTTTTGCCACAGCAGCTTCTATTTTTGATATTTCTTGCCTGTCTTGAGTTTTTTATCAGGCAATGACTATTGTGTTTAATATTCTCATGTATACTTTCTAGAGAATGCTCTGCTCTCTGCTGTCCTGCTGACATTTCCTTGGGTTGTTCCTTCATCAAATCACTATGACTTACAGCAGCATAAGACCAAAGCCTCTCAGTTTTTCCCTGAACTTTTTTTGTAACTTTTAAAATTTTTACCTTAAGTTTCCAGAAGTTATACTTTTTAAATTTTATGTTTTTCTTCATGTCTTTTCATTTTCTCATTTTAAAATTCTGTGTTGGTTGTAATAAGGCTCTCCCCAGCTCTGCAGAATTTTTAAATGAAAAAGCCATGTATGTCTGCACTGAACATGACACAGGGCTCAGTTCCTGTGAATTTATCATGTGCTCTACTTGTGAAATCACCACGTGTCTGTGTAAAGTAAGCTTTCTTATCAGTAGCTAGTCTCTTAAAATACATATCTAAATATGTCCAAAACATATGCAATATAGTTTTATAGTATTTTACTTTAAAATCTCTGTAGTTCTCTTTAAAAATTGTCTGCCATCCTAGCCCTGTGGATTGCTCCCTGCAGCCCAGCTCCCCTTGCCCAGGACCAGGCTGTGCAGGGAGGCCCTGGGAGGTCACTTCCATGGGACTGCCCATGAAGGCAGGTGAACCAAAAGGGTTGTGCTGTGTATTTTCCTGTGTATTTCAGTGAGAAGCTGGTTCTGACAGCTGAAAATCTCATGTACCATATCTTAAGGATGCTTTCTCAGTACTGAGCTCTGGAGCAAAATGTAATCTGAATTTCTGTGGAAAAGAAGCAGTCTTAGATTTCTCCTTTCCCTCTGCTCAGCAGCAAACCTGCCTGGTCTGCTCTGTTGCTTGGGACCTGGTTAGATCCATATTCTTAAGAGTTTGGGAGGAACAGAGTGATTTTGTTTTTATTTCACCTAAACTTTAACTCCAGTTGTACAGTCTGATCTATCAGTTTCTTGCTTGCAAGTTGGAGTCGAACTGTATCAATAGAGTAATGAAGAATACCTGTTTTTATTACACACATGTATTCATTTTCTTTAACTTCAAAATGAGACATACAGCAAGGTACTTCCTTGTCCTGAAACTGGGAATGAGTGCCAGGTCTTCCACCAAATCCTTGGAACAATTCTTTTGGACTTTTTTTTTTTATTATTTGCCCTTCGTAGTAAGCAAAATAAAAAATGTAAAAATGGGAATTTCCACTGTAACTTTTTTTTCTCTTTGATTAAAAAAAAAAAGGAAGGAGTAAAATAATAAACTTTGTATAAAGCTTAAAACTATTTTTCACTACCTGTGAAACACAGATGTGGAAAATAGTTGTGGTTTAACCCAGCAATCAGCTAAACACCAGACAGCTACTTGTTCACTCCCACTCCCCCAGTGGGATGGGGGAGAGAATTGAGGGGGGAAAAAAAGAGTAAAATTCATGGGTTGAGACAAAGACAGTCTAAAGTTCTGCTCTGAAAGATATTATGGAAATTATCTGAGGTCTTTAATTAAAAAGCCCGCTATTTTTTATTTACTGAAATCATGTACAAATAGTCACTACTTCCATTACTGTCAATGGTAAAATTCTTGTTATCCAGAGCTACACAGCCAATCTAAAAAAAAGCTGTCAAAAATAAATATACAGACTAACTTCAGCTGGGGAATAGAAGAGAGGAATTTGTGCTTTCTCTAAAATCAGTTGAAATTTATTTTGTAATTATAATTAATATTGTAATTATAGTGGGCACAGGATTGGGCCTAAAGATCATAAAATGTGATCACTGCTGTTGTCTGTGAAATCTGCAATGAATCTTGTTGTCAGAGTCACACGAGTCCTTTTCTGTTCTTCCTGCTGAAGACCTGTGCTGTGCGGTGCCCCCACCAAGAGCCAGCCACAGTTCCCATCCCACAGCTGCTATCTGCACCCTCACTAACTTGTGCAGCTCTCATACTCAAAACACCTCCATCATGTAAATCAGGAAAAAAGCCTGGAAACTTATTTTTCAGCAGTCGTGATTCAGACTTACCCTCTGAAAGCAGAAAAAAGAGGAACAAATGGACAGCATGGCAAGAGAAGTGACGTCAGTCCTGAGGGAAGACAGTGATGAGTGCTTGCCTGGTGTCCCAGTCTCCAGGCACTCAAGTTTTGGAAGATCTCTGAATCTTTTCAAGACTGTGACTAAACCAATGCTTAAGGATCTCCTGGTCTTTATCCACTCCCTGCCTTACCTGTCTGGATGGCAGGACATCCCTCTGCAGACAGCTCTGCTGGGAGATGGATGTGCTCTTGCAAGTGCTCTCTGCAAGTGCCATTCCTTCTTGTGGAATTGCTTCATGGTGATAGTTCAAAGGATGAACTCTCTCTGAAGATTTACTTTTAAAGCCTATCTGTTAACAAGACATGTTTAGTAAAAATGGTAAAGCAGAAGTGTTTGGGTCTATTAATAAGGTCACCGATACTTGAATGAAATTCACTCAAATGTGAAGCTATCACGAGAGCAGTGAATCTTTTAAGTCTTCTAAATAGGTCTTGAGCTCGATTTGCATACATCTTTATGGAAAATACGAAGTTCCATGCAATTACAAGTCACATTATGGAAACTATGCCTGAATAAATGATATGTGAAAAGTGGCACTGGTTGCCGTCTTCCAAAGCGTCTGAAATTCTAATCCCGTCCAAACATCTTGCGTTCATGAAGACTAATTTTGTATTCAGTTATATGAGTAAATGCAACTTAATCATATTTGCATTGAATTCACTCAAACATCCAACAATCCTTGCTCTCAAAAGAAGAGCAGTGCTGACTGTTTGCAGGCTTAGATTTAGGAAACCCTTTCTTGAATCAAAGGCAGAGACATTAGAGTTGGAGCTACCCTGAGTAGCACATGGGTAACCTCTTCTCACATTTCTTGTCTTGTTTTTCCTGCACACAAACAGCTTTGGCTGGAGTGATGTCCAAGACTGAATTACAAGAAAAAAACCCTGGTATTCAAAGCTGAAGTGCAGATTTTATGCAGGCCTTTTTTTTTTTCCCCTTTTTGGGAACTCCCTCTATAAATTTTAACCTACATATCTGTCCTAGTCTTGGCTGGGATGGAGTTAATTTTCCTCTTAGCAGCTGGTACAGGGCTGTGTTTTGGATTTAGTAAGAAAATGATGGTGATAACACAGTTCTATTTAGTCATTTTTCTGCCTCTCCTTTGTATTTTGGTGTTAGTTTGGTGTGTTTTGTCAGTGATTTTATCTGGGTGGTAGTTAGATAACGGACAGCCAAGCTTTCATTTAGCCACAAAACGTGGATGATTTCTTGCCATTGCCATCTCCACTTTGGTGTGAGGAGATGCTGAAGCTCTTGTGCCTGTTGGAGTTGTACTGTTTCTATGGAAAAAAAGTTGTTGGATTCCAGCTGTGAACGAGTTAATGTCAGCATTTGGTTCAGTGTTGTGAAACTATATATTATCTATTGTATTTCCTTGGCCTTAAGTGGATTCTAGCATGGGATGAATTAGGTTGGCTAGATATTTTCTGCTGACTGTGATATCCCTGTTGAGCAGCTTTCCCAGTATGAATATATTTGGCCCTTCTTTTTTTCCCCACAAGCTATATCCCTGTATAAAAACAGCTTTATCTCTAAAGAGCAAATAACACCCAGTGCTCATAACAGATGCCAAGAAATGTTTCTGTTTTGATTTTTGAAAATAAAAATTCAACTGTGTTCAATAAAATTCAGAAGCCGTTTTCCTCTGTGGAAATTAAAGGAATCCAAGGAAGTCTAGGAAGATAGCGACCTTCCTAATTAAAGTGGTAGCAACTGCAGGAATCCGGTTTTTACAACCACCTCTATCTCACTGTGCTGAGAACAAAGCAGTCCTCCATTAATATTTTATTTTCTCTTTTCTTCCACTATAACAATGCTCTATGTTCTGTGAGAGCCCTGGAAAGACATGCAGAGCTATGTTAATTATGGCTTAAATAATTGACACTCTGATTGTGTTGTACTTTCCGAATTGTATGTGGCGTGTCACTGGTTCTACATATAATTACATCTATTCGCTGCCATCATTTTCTCCACTTACATCACAGTATACAGTAGTCTACATGGCAAAATCGTGTGCAGTAACTAATAATGTCTTCACCAAATGACCTTTGTTTTTAAACACATGAAGTGTGTGTAGCAGTGGAGGCCTGATTGCCATCAGAGCTAACACATGCATCCAGGAAGATCTATTATGAAACAGTGAATGTCAGGGGAGTTGGGGGTCTGCAGCAGAAGCACGCTCGGGGTCTAAGGAGTAGGTATTAGGAACTTTCCAGTGTGGTCTGATGGTAATTCCTTATTTAACACTGCATCCAGATTTTCAGCTTCTGGGAACCCAGATATTTATTATTTGCTGCTTTATAGATTTGTGCATTAACTACTGGCATTATTAAGTACATCCAGCTATAGTACATACAGTACCCTGCAACAAGATAAACAAGCTTTCAAGACTCATCTTCAGGTGTTGACTGAGTCATTCTGAAAGCTTGAGTTTATGTACATGTTTGGAGAGCGTGTAACCAGATTCTTCTTGGAGTACCTCATTAGTCGACATGACTGCTACACAGCCACTTCCACTTCGGTGTTTGTCCAGTAAGCAGCTAAGTTGTAAATTAAAGCTTATCTCTTACAATGGAGCCTTAAGTGAACTAAAAAAACATTTATAGCTTTTTCGAAAACCTGCATCATCAAGGGGTATTGCAGAATCCATGCCTCTGTTTGGAAGTAGAATAACTCCCTGCTAAAATGAACCCACTTTGGAAATTGTTTCCGTCTGCTTTGCATGTTTGTCCTCCTGCTTTCAAATAACCTGCTGCCCGACTGGAATTGATGAGGGAGAGGGATTAGTGTTGGAAAGGCTACAAGCATAAGTTATATCCTCAGGCATCCTGGAAGGTTTGCACCAATGACCACTTTGGAACAATTGCTCCGTCCATGTCCTTCCCAGTAAAAGTGAGTGGCTTTCACCTCAGTGAAGGTGGGGAGATGGACAACTTCAGGTCTACTGTGGAATAAGGATATGTGTAAAAGAAGGTACTGCAGGATAGCAGGTACACTTATAAATCCACACCTACTTATATTGTAATAACTTCTTTAGAAAACCAAACCCTTAATGTTTTTATGATTCATATCCTAGTGATGATTAACAGAAATGATAATGTAGAGAGGATCCATAGAAAGAGATTTGAGATCAGCAGTGACTTTCAGGCTCTTTGACAATGAGTTCTTTTTTTCAGTTACTGTGAAAAGCTGGAAGAGTAACACTGTTGATATCACACTTAAACCTCCAAAAAAGTAGGGAACTATTGGATACTTGCAACAAAATATTTGCATTTTTTTAACAAAAAAAATTTTTTAAACACTGGTGTTTGTGTCACACATAATAAACATGATGGCGAAGTCCTGGAACTACTGCAGGATGAAAATATTTGTACTAGAAATAGACATTATTGTTGGGTTTTTGTGTGTGTGTGGCTTGTTGTTTGTTTTTAAAGGCACCAAATATTCATCCCTCCTTCCTTTTCCAGCCTGGAAGATTATTCAAAATGTAGAAAAATGAGGAATGTAACCATTTATGTGAAGCAACAACATATTGAATGCTATTTGGGTTAAAAAAAAAGTTTTCTGTGACAGAGAATACAGGAAGCAGCAATTTAAAATTCCTGTGGAAGGTGGATCCCTATGACATTAGCCTAGATATGTGATACATCCTAGAAACCTGGAAAGCTTATGAATGAGAGAAGTGGAAAATTATTCTCAAGAAATGGGGAAAAAAACCCCATTCTCTGGAAATGTCAGATGGGATTTTAAAAGTATTTAGCAATTGTCTGTGTCTGGCCCAGCCTGGAAAGCTGTCCCAGTTTAGGACATCCCTTGAACATGTGGTTCTATGCTGCTGATGGAGCATAAGTGTTACATGAAGCTGAGCATCCCACATATGGATGGGCTTAGGAACGTGCGGAAATGCTTTGTCTGAATTAAGGGCCCTGTTTAGAGGCTTCCACGCATTGGCAGAGGTTGAAAAGGTTTATCTTGAAAATAAGGAATGTAGCATGTTACACTGATTTTGTGTGTGTGTGTGTGTTTGTTCTAAAAGTAATGTTGGTCACATGAGAAATTGTAGAATATAAAATGCACATATACAAAATACTGTCCTCATTTTTCTATGCTGCAACAGAGCTCAGGAGCTTTTCTCTGAAAATTCTTTATGTATGTGTAGTTTTACACTTAGAAAAGTAACAAATGCTTTTAATCCACTTGGACAATTGTGTGAAGGCAGGAGAGAAACTATGTTAGATTGAAAATATAAAGGATTTTTGTCTTTTAGAAGTTTAGTACACATGGTTAAAAATTTTAGAAAATGAATTTGACAGAGCTTTCTCATATCAAAAATCAATGTAAAACTGCACTGTAAATTGAAAAAACTATCTTGCTTGCATATCAGGGATAAGTCTTGTTTTTATCTTATTTTCCAGTATTCCTCAGTGTCATTACCAAAACAAGTATTTCAGTGCATTAGAAAATGTAATTTGAGTCAACTGATACCTCAGTCGGTTCTGGGATATATGTAATTTCCTGTGATGTTGAACAGACAGAATTGATTTCAAATGTATATTTTTGGATTAAGGTGAAGGGATCAAGTAGAAACGTAACTCATATGTCTGATGATTGAATTTGACCTGCCATATGAGCAGAGCAGAATCCTGTAGGATGATTTCTGTGACATATAAATGCCGTGTCTATATATTAATTTTGTCCCTATAAGGAGAGCTGGGTAGGGCAGTAGTGTGAATCAGTAACACAGTATTTGTGACACACAGAAAGGCATCTCAGCGGTTTCTCTATGTATAGTCCTGTACTTAAGGATAATAATTCCTAGTTACCTGATCCATGTACAGCACAGAACATGGAAGAAATCTCTTATTCGCTGACTACTCATGTACTGGAAACTCCTGATGTGGATTTTGGGGAGCAGAGCCTGTGTTTGAGACCCAAATCTAAGCCAGTGTAACTTATGCTCTGGGCTGGGCTTTGCTGTGCAGTGGAGTTTGAAGGCCGCTGCAAAATTTTCTTTCAGGTGAATTCAGATGAGAAATCCAAGTGGGTACATGATTTTTCTTTTAAATCTGATTTCTCAAGGAAATTGTATAAATTTTTGTCTGTATGTTTTCAACAAATAATTTTTGAACCACTCTACTGACTACATTTGGCAGAAAAGCAGAGACTGTGGTATTATGACTATTTCATGAAAATTAGTGGCCCAGCAGGTCCTACTAATGCCTTTGCTCCAGAGGGGTGACAGTGAAAGTGCACCTTTCCTTGGTAAAGGAGGTTTTGCAGAAAAAAATGACGGAAATGAGAGGTGCTGTGGAAGTCAGGTTGCAAAATAATTCCGTAAACAGCAAAACTTATTTAATGGAAATTCTGAACTTGTTGGACAGAAACACAGTTCTGCGAGGTACCTTTCTGTAGGACCTGAGAAAGTTATCTGTGGTAGGATCTACTTTTCACAGATATTTCTGCATTCAAATTGTACTTGAAAGTAGTTCAAAGCTAGTAGACTGGGCACATGAACATGTAATTTTCTACCACTAGTATGTGTGTGTGTATGTTTGCATTTTTTGCTTATATTGTAGTATTTGTATATTTTACGTATTTCACATAGAACTATTTTATGAGCATGTTTTTTTATTTGCTGCCCATTTCAAGTCTCTAAATGTATTATAAATATTGTCCATCTGGATACAATATTGTTGTTTTTTAGGGCAACAAACGTCCCTTTCTTCTTTCTACTCTTCTTTCACAGCCTAGATAACACCAGTCATGATTCAGAAAGTATGAGCAGCAAAGTACTCTCCAGATTATCAGTTGATCACAAATGTTCTTTGATGTGTCTTTAGTACTCAGTGTTTTCAGAAGAGACCAATGATATAGTGATACCCCAGGCAGTGGATACTTGAAAGAAGTGTGGTCTTTATTTAGTGCATAATCTTCATTCTGTGAACATCAGGCTTATATCAAGGATAGGTCTTTGGGTTGCAGAATAAATGTGACTGAGTAGTTGCTTTTAAAAGTTTTAGAATGTTTCCATAATCTGATTATGGAAATAGTAGATTTACTTATAATCCAACATCCACTGTGAATTTTTCACTCCCATATGTTGATATTATTTAATACCTGAAAGAAAATGCTCCTTACAAATATTTCTTTACATTATAATCAGAGGAACATCAGATTTCCTGAGTTTAGCTTTCCCCTCCTTTGAAAGGATTGAGTTTTATTAAAGTTCATATCAGTAACTGATGAGCTCTCATTTGCTAAAGTCTTAAATGGAAAGTCTTCTGGTTCAGCTTGGTATCTTTGCAAGTGCTGAAGATGTTTCTCTCCGTTCACTCAAATGTATTTTTCAGCATTTATTGTGAACATGCAAACATTTTCTACTTATATTGTTTTAATGGAGAAGCAGCCATGAGTGATGTAATTCTACATAGTCATTTTCCTTTTCCATACAGCTGTTGCAAAATTAAAAAGCTGTAACTTTACAAATGGCTTCATATGAAGCAATACACAGCATGGAATTTCCTGCCAGTGGTTAAAATAATACAATTACTTTTAACAGATGAAAACAGTTAAGCAGGTCCCCGTTTAAAAAAAAGAAAAAGCCTTTCTTCTGAAAGTATCCCTTCAAAACATTTGCTTGAAAATAAGTAAAAAACAATCTTAGCATAGAATATTTTTACTCTTTTGGGGTTTTGGCATACAACACAGATCAAGAAGAATAATCACAGTGACAGGTAAGAAACCTGTAAAAGAAAAGCTTTATTTGAGCACAATTCACCAGACGTACATCTTAGTTTAGTCTTGTCTCCATCTGCAGAGTAAACCAGCCATATGCTTGGAGACATCATTGTCTTTTCTCTCTTTTTTTAACCCCCTGCACAGAAAAAAGAAAAGTCATTAGGTTTGACAAGACTGGTACATTTTGTAGTAATTACAAGGGAGCACAAAACAAAACCAGGCCAGTTTCACAATGTCTGTGATTGTCCTAATGCACCAAAGAATGTTTTTTACATTCTGTTAGGGGGAAACTGATTAATTGGTTCTTTGTAACTCCAAATTGAAATCACAGTGTAACCTGGTTATGCTCAGCACAGGAAGCCTTTGGGGATGCCAAAGTTTGGACACGAGTCTGGGACATAGAGGAGTCCCAGAACTATTGTGTTCAGTGAGCTGTGAAAAGTCATTCAGAAGAGAAACACTCAGCATCCTTTATTTATTTGCATTGAAATATTTATCTGTGATGTGAGGCATTCATAATAGATTGTCAATCTCTTGTGCCTTGTGATGAATCTGGGTGTCTTGCATTGAATAATAAGTATTTTCTTCTGTGAATAATTTCATAATTGTCACATTTCCAACCTATGCATGTACCCTGACCTTTGGATCCAAATTATCTTTTATTTTTCTTTCTCTAGTAAGGAAATCAAACCTTTAATTGTCCGTTAAAAAAAAAAAAAACCAAACCAAAAAAACCCAACTCACCTGCCTAAATTATTAATTTTTACACTTAGACATTAAAACTCAATCAACCTGAAAATTCATGTCTTGCTGCTCTTTCCTGATAATTGAAGGAAATTATTTATGTAGCATAGATTAATATTCTTTCATGTTCTACCTGACATTCGAGATTAAAGTATGACTTCGCAATAGAGATGGGTTGGGACTGAAATACCTTATGCCACCACTGTAGTACTAGGAAAGAAATGTGTGAGGTTCTTAGTACCAAAGCTCACACAGGAAGGAAATTTTCACTTCCATCTTGTTATGTCCTGGGTGGAACAGAGAGTGAAATGAGCCTGGGAGATAAAACAAATTAGAGAAAGAGAACAAAGGCATGGTAACAATGAACAGTGTGCATCCTCAGTCCTTAGCACTGACTTCTAGGGAGAGGGATGTCTTAGAAGCTGGGGTTTTGGTAGAAAGACAGGAAAGTCTCTTTTGAAGCTGCATCTAACACCATCATAGGCTCCTTTGAGCTGTGCACTGGTACAAAGAGTCTGTGTTTTTTCACTGTTCTGGGACAAGCAAACTCCCAAATAACATCTAGAGTAACACTTGGCATTTCTGGCATAACTCTGGGCCATTTCCTGTAGAGTAGAAAGCTGTGCTGACCCACCAGCACAAGAAAGTTTACTCTGAGTTTTTTGAGTGATCTTCTCTTAGCCTTTTCTCTCTTTCTTCCTCTTCCCTTCTCTTCCTTTCATCTGTGATTGAAAAAGGATCTTGGAGAGAAGAGAAAAGGCAGCAGTTTAAAGGAGGTTGAGCAGTGCTAACCCAGAACACAAAGGGTGGAGGTGTATCGGCTCACTGCTGGCATGCAGCCATCATGGTTATCAGCTTAATAGCATAACTTAACAGGAAGAATTACACTCGTGACCTTCTGCTCCAACAGCACAAGCTTCTATCACTTGAGCTAAAGGAGAATCTCCATTAGTAGTTGCTCATTGTCACAGGGCACATATCCCTCTCTTGGGCCAACCACTTATAACGACAAGATATCATAAACACTTGAACAGCTCTGATTTTGTCCAGTAGAGGGAAGTGGATAGACGCAAACACTAACTCAATATGTGAGAAAGAGATATCATCAACGTATTAGCCACATCATGCACGATTGGCAAAAGGCGTAACAATTGCAGAACCTTGCATTTCTCACCACTGCCACAATCTCTGTATTGACTAAGGATCATTTCCACTAGAATTGCTGTGTCTTGCACTGTCACTGTTTTTTGAATTACAGAGCTGCCAGAAAAGACTAATCTGGATCACAAACCAATTTACTTTGTTGATGAAAATAACATGTTGCTGGGTTATGAGCAGCACTCATTAAGTTCAATTTTTCAAATTATGCTCTTGAGGGAAGAAGACTGTTGAAAAATACCTTTAAGAGAGAGCTGGCAATAAGTTGCATTTCAAAAATAGGTGTCTTTTTCCTTGGAAATAGGAATGGAATAGTAAATTGGGTACTGCCACAGAACTCCTCCAAAGTGAGAACTCCAAAGCATTTGGATGCTGGATTTCCACTTTAGTGTCAATCAGTATTTCTTGGGTAACATGATAAAAGCAAAATATTTCAGAACTAGCTTTCTTCTAGACCCCTATTTACTTGCTTACAGTAGCCCAGTGGCTGTTCCCTGGGGAGAAAGACAGTTACTGAATTTAGAATTGCTCCTTGTCAGCTTTAGCTGTGCAGGTACTACCTACCCAGTAGGAAAAAACAAAGTGTTTGCCTGTTTTGGAGTCGTGTTTGGATTATGAGGTTTTTTGGTTTTTTTAAGAGGGCCTTAAAGGCAAAGATATGCCATTCAGCAGTGATAATCACACTGCTGTACCATGGAAACATGGCCAACCGTATCAAGTATTTCTAAGCCTGTTGACAGGCAATCATCAGCCCAGTCTTTCTTTGGAACTGCTTGAAGCAGTCCTCTTCTTTTTTAATGCTGAATGATTCTCCACAAGGTCCACCAGCTCCTTTCCTCTCCACTGGATTAGTTGGAGTGTCCAAATTTTAAAGGATGCCAACTGGCTTGCAACCAGCCATTTATAGAGCAGCTCCTGTTCCAGAGGCATTTTTCCCCCAACAACTCTGGCTGTTTCTCATCCTCATTCCTTTCTGTACAGAACTCTGAAGTCCCTGTAGAGGTTTCATAACATCCTGAAGCCTTCATCAAATGGTAAATTGGTATTCTGTTAGGCTGTCAAGAAGGATTAGAAGGAAGGATCTATTCTTTTTCTTATTCTCATTCTTTAATGACAAGTTACATTGCCAGGCTGTCCACTAAATCACATTAGGCAAGGTCTAATTTACTTCTTCATACCAAAATACAGAGGAACCAGAAACAAAAAAAATATCTCCCGCTTCGGACATGCGTTGAGAATTCAGGGAATTCCTGTGCTACTGCAATTCTGTTTTACAAGTTAGCATTTTATGAGCATGAAAATGTATATTGTCCCCTGACTGCTTTTCTCTTTTGTTTTGGAAATATATATACATCCATTTGAAGTAATTGTGAAGCTTTAAAACAATCTGCACTTGTGAATTTCATCAAAAGCATGAAGAGTTAATGCCTTGACATGTATTTTCATAAAGAAATTTTCAACTGGTTCTGTGAAAATCTCACATTCTTTGTCAGGGATCATCCCTTTCATCCTCAGAGAAGGAGTTTGGGTTTTGCTGGAAACTGAAGATGCTGTGTTTACCAGCACTACTTTCACCATTACACACATGGGTAGATCTCCCATTGCAGCCAGTATCAGTGTTCGTGGGTGTAAACATGAAGACATGCATTTGCTGAGAAGGAGCTACAGAGAAGGAAGGAATGCGCACTGTAATGTTAAAAACCATTCTAAATTTAGTGCTGTTGGATTGTGGACTACTTCCCCATGTCTAGGGGCATGACTGGCCTTCAAAGGAGAAAGGAGGAGATGCCGTAAAAGAGGGAGGGGAAGGAAAAATAGAATATCCATGACTGGCTTGATTCACCCCCAAAATTCACCTTCTGTGCCTCTCACTTCCATGTTTGGAGTGCTGGCAAAATGTCATGGCTAATGCAGCTCTTTGTATTTTGCCATCCTAGTGATATATGTAGTGATGGGACAGACTAGGTTAATTGCAAGAATATGACTGGGAAATGTACCCGGTGGGCAGTCGTGGCTGCACTAACCCAGCACAGAGCTGGGAGAGTTCAATGAGTGTTAATGCTGTGCTGCATCCTGCAAGACCAGAATGAATGCCACACATTTCCAAGCATAAGAAATTCTGCATAAATAGGACATTCAATTATTTATGAATAGACTCCAAGTCAGTGATTAATTAGCATTTTAAATATGGTTGATTAACACATTAACCCTATTTTATGAAAACTCTTTTAAAAGATACATATTACATGTGCTTCCATTTGATTTTCACATTTCTGATGTCTTTCATCTGTTAGATTACTGTGTCCTATAAGACTTTCTAGAACGTTTAATTATTTACTTTACAAATGCAGGATGTTATAATGATATTTGTAAAGAAAAAGCTAGGATAATGAATATACAATATCGTATTAGCAGCTTCCCCAACTGTTGACAGGAGGTTAGGGGGGTATGGGTGGAGGAAGAAAGAAAATCAAAACAAGATAATAATGTTGCACTAGAAGTATACAAGTGAATATGCAATAAGCATTGGGAATAGTGTACAAAAGCAATAACATAATTTACCATTCTCTATGAAAGAACTAGCTGAGGTGCTTTTGTCTGTATTGAAGGTAGAGTTTGGAAGCTTTCACTGGAAAGCACAATATAACCTAGAAATGGTTTGTGTTATCAGTTACAGAAGAAAACATTTACTTGTTTAATGATCAGTTATTTATTTCTATTATTAATTATTCATCTATCTCTCAGTGATCACTAGCAGACTAGCTGCTACCCGACCAAGGGCTGGGATTTACCTGCCAGACCTAACGATGAAGAGAAGAGAAAGAGGGGAAAGCCCCCCCGCCATCAGTAGCTCAGTTAATTTTAAACTGTTTGTTTCTGTGTAGGCTGATTAAGTTCAGGAGTTGCCTAATAGCCTAAGATACCTCTTTCCTGTATATTCAGATGGCAATCCACAGACTGTTCTCCTGTAATAAAGTGAAATTTTCCTGGGAGTGAAACTGTCAGAACTGACCTTTTTTTCTGAGGTCTTGTCTCATGACATACAGAACGGAGAAGACATTCAGCCTTCAGAACACTCAGCATCTCAGGAGGGTCTGTGTTTAAAGTACACACCTGCTCCTCTGCAGTAAATAAAACAGTCAGTATTCTTACATGAAGGCATATGCTTGGATATTTTGTATAATTGGCTCTGTCCTCATTTCTGCAAAAGGATATCAAAATTGGTGGTGTTAGAGTTGACTATTCCCCCCCTACATTGTTAAGGACAAAAAGCCCTGCAAAGATCAAGCCGTGCTTGGAATTTTCCAAAGTTAAGCTGTGTGTGGAAAAAAAAGGGGGAAAACACATGATACTGAAAATTTGACAACTGGCTCTTCACCTGAATATTGGCTTATTATCAGGGCTATCATCAAGGTACAATATTGGTTTATGGGCCAAAGTCATTGAAAAAGGACATAAAAGGCAATTCTTACCTATCTTAATCAGTGAGTTTATCTGAGCAAGTGAGAAGCATGTCATCTATGGTATGCTTTTATATTTGTCGTAGCAAGAAGCAGATGACTGGTAATGTAATTGGCCCGCTGCTCAGGTATTCTTCTCCAGAAATTCTTCCTTTTCGGTAATGTTATTTTGCCATCAAAACTATCCCTAACCTTCACAGTGTTGTATTTCTTGTCTGAAAAAAAAAAACAAACCCAAATTAAAACCACCAGGTATTTAAATTTTTGTTTCGCTTACTTCTGCTTTTTGGCCCCAGAAAACAGGGTAAGCTATTTCCTTTCTTGATGATAAGATAATAAAAAAATGGAGCCATATTACAGTGAAGGTCCATATCTTTTAAAGGTGGGCATTGGAGTATCTGGACAAGTTGCATGCTTCATTGCATTAAGGCACCACGTACAAGGGTATGTGATTACCATGCATAAGGAGGCTTGTGGAGCAAGTTCAGTGAAGTCATTATGATGATATCATTGCTGGTGGCCATTACTCTACATTACTAGTGGCCATTACTGTAATCTAAATGGACATTGGGAGGAGATTATGGTGAAAGGTGCTAATGGCTTGCACATTAGAGGTCCTTAACATATAAGCACCCAGGATGAAAGTCTATGTACAAAGAGTTAAATAAATTGTGCAGCATCTTCCCCCAGGGAGTCATTAAAGGTATTATGCAAGTGTAAGTATTCTTCTTTATCTGGGCTATTAGACCTTTCAAACTAGGAGGTCTAAAGGAAAGAGCTCCTGAGTAGTAGTTTTCCCAGGTGTAAAATCAAGCCAGTGGGCTGGGGTTGAAGGGTGGTGGGTGAGAGTGGAAGACAATCTATAGTTTAAGCAGGTAAATCTGTCAGATTTCCCAAGTGCTGGAGAAAAAACTGCTAAGTGTGTGCAGTTTTCATGTTCAAGGGAAGAAGGTGCATCTTTTAGGGCTTTACTTTGGAATACAGTCAAATTATCCACCTCTTCCTCAGCTGAAAGGTTTGCTGTATTACTGCAATATTTTGTTTCAATGTCTATTTTTCTAAAAAAAAATCTAGTAGAGTAGCAATATGTAGAGTGCAAGTATTCTAGCAATGTGAGTATCTGCTGTCACAAAGATTTTCCAATACTGTTAATGTAAAACATTAGGCATTGCCAAAATCCTATGGTTTTTACGCGCTGGCTTGAATAAATAATGGAAGACAGGAATAAGTAGAAAAGGGAAATAAATTCTTCCTCTCAGCAGAGGTTCCCTTTGCAGAGATGTATGTTTTCTTCCTCCAGTATGCCTCCAGAGCTGATAGGAAAAGGAATTCAGAAACCTCAGCTAGGACACAAGGCAGCAACCCAGCTGTACTCTGGGAAGGATCCCTGGTTGTTACAACTCTCTGTAGGTTGGAGTTTATTTTCAGGTCTTTGCTTTCATGGCCAAGTAAAATATATCTAAAACTATGGCATGTCTTACAGGATCTAAACCTAAAGTATACCAAGAGTAACGGATTTTCTACTTATGAGCCTATCTTGACTTACCTGATTTGATGTGGCTGAGTCAAATCTATCTATTTGCAGAAAATTTTGCAAGATTTAATGTTGGTACAAAAGCCTTTCTACCAAGAAGAAGATTAATCGTTGCTAAGGATAAGCCATTATAGCCAAAAACCGAAGAGCACAAGGTGGTAGAGTGGTAAAACACAGTAGTTAGAGATAAGAGATTCAGTTCAGGGTAATTCTAGATGAAACTTGAGGTACAGTTGAACTTAAATACCTTCAAATATCTACTGTAAACATGCAGAAATTCTGGTCCCAAGTCCTCTATACAAGTCTTGGGGGATGTAGTCAGAAAATGACCAGCTCCACTGTCCCCCAGGGAAGTGGGTTTCCCTCCCAATGCAGGATGAGCCCACCAGCTTGTTTACACTAAGCCTTGTGCTGAGCTGAAGGCACCCTGTTGTTGAAGTGCACACATTGGCCCAGAAAGTTTTATCTTCCAGTTTAGGCATCAACTTAAATGCTTTAATGCAATTTTAATTAAGGCATGGGTTAGAGAGGAAGAAGACAGTGTAGGAATATTTCCACAGAAGTTTTATTGAGCGTGCACAGTAGCAAAAGAGAAACAATTTGGGTTTTGTCCCACAATGCTTTAGTCTTCAAAGGCTGCAAATCCTCTAATTAATTGGCAGGTAGAAAATAGGCTGTACAGAAGTTAATTCACTGTGGGCTACAACTGCTGCGGCTGTGCCCTCAGCGCCTGTTACAGTCCTGATCCAAAGTCAGTTGAAGCCAATCGATCAGGCCCTAATTGCACACTGATTAGTATCGCTGAGCTTGGCAGCATAGTAAATCTTTAAGAATTAGGAGCCACTGTGTTTTTTGGAGTAGTTCTTTTCACCATTATGTGTGACTGATAACTTGCAGTGGGATTTAAACACAAATATTGTATTATTGAGAGACAACACTATGTGTAATTGTTGCCAAGATAATAGATGAAATAGCTCAACTTCCTTTGGAAAAGTTTCAAAGGTTGAAAAGTTTCAGACAGGCATTTTTTGCAGGTGTAATGAAAGGATCAGCGTGTATTTCCCACAAGGGCTTTCATTTTTCATTTTTATCCTTAAGAGAAGCCAGTGGCGCTTCCTGAGTATTGTCATTGACTAAGGCACAAAGAAGGAGAAAAAAGAAACAATTGATAAAAAAAAAAAGAAAGAAAAAGTGAATCAAAACATGGCTTCTTGTTTTCAAGAAGAAGGGCCAACTTTTACTTTATAGTAACAGCTTTGAGATCAGCAGCTGTGGGATTACATGGCAGAGGTTTGTAAAAAAAATCAATAACTGCTGCTGTTTGGAGAGAGGGAAAGAAAGGACAGCTAACTAGACCAGATTGTAACAGTTCTGCAAGCAGTCACAATGCTCACCTTACAACAGCGCAGCCCTGCAAATTATTAAATAATAAATCACAAAGTCGAACAGTCTTGGGTGGACAGAATGCGTTTGACTGTAAAGCAGACAGAGGCCTATGAATTATTCACATCTCAAGCAAAGATAAAACAAGCGGAGAAGAAATGAGAAGAATTCTTCCAAACAGGTTCTCCTGTACTGAAATATACCTTTTGATTACTGATACATATTTGGGGATTCAACCGGTCAAAGTCATGCCAGAACTAAGAAGAAGGAGACAACTGCAACCTAGGTTTAGTGCTATGGGAAAATCCTGGCATTAATAAGTAACTT
The DNA here is from genome assembly GCA_013399195.1 of Dicrurus megarhynchus. Classification (NCBI taxonomy): domain Eukaryota; kingdom Metazoa; phylum Chordata; class Aves; order Passeriformes; family Dicruridae; genus Dicrurus; species Dicrurus megarhynchus. Next base: position 191,747 of record VXAD01005737.1, read on the forward strand.
CAGAAGTAATGTTCCTGTGAAATATCATTTTGCAACATTAGTATATTAGCAATTAAGGGGGAAAAAAATAGATCTCAGGAAAAAAATTGTCATAGAAATGTCAAGATCTCAAGTATTTTCTTTAATTTAGTGAGTTAAAACTTTGTAAGAGCTTATTTTAATCAGAACAGCAAGCTGGAAGCTGAAGATTTGCTAATGAAAATGGTGGGAATCCTATGTTTTGATAATTTTAAGCATCTGACTTAGCTGAAATAGGAAGAAAATAATTAAAGCTGTTCTTCAAATATAAAGACAAGAATGAAAACCAGAATTCTTCCCTCTGGACTGTGGGTTTTTATCACTGGTTTATAACATTTAGGTTATTTGAACATAACTAATGTCCATGACTTACAGAGGAAACAATACCAATCAAACCATTCATTTTCCTCTGAAGTTTTGTTGTTGTTGTTGCTGTTTTTTGTTGTGGGTTTTTTTTTAATTTTATGTTTTTCCTAGCAGAATTTCTAGCTTACCACATTGATACACCCACAGAGCAGAAGAAAATATATATGATCAGATCCTGCTGACACTGACTGAGGCCAGAGCATAACAGTCTTGGGCTCTATTGATGACAAGGAAACATTTAGAGTGGAAAAGACCTCTAAGATCATTAACCCAGCACAGCCAAGTCCACCACTAAACCATGTCCCTAAGTGCCACATGTACACATCTTTTAAATGGTGGCGACACTTTCTTTCTGATCAGTGGTGTGGTGTCATGATGGATGGAAATATACTGCTGCTGAGCCTAATGCTGTCTGAAATGGTAGAAAACCACCTTTCCTTCATTCTTTGCTTCTTGAAGACCAAGTTTGTGAACAAACCTACTTGTGGGAACCTCTCCCATGGCTGACTTTGCATTTCTAAGGGAGTGCAGTGAAAAGAAAAAAGGAACAAGGAGCAAATTCAAGGGAAGGCACAGCTAATCCTGCTGAAGGTCCCTGTATGAGTGAGCTGGACTCCCACCGACTGGTCGGAAACTTGCATAGTCCAGTAACTGGAAGCAAATGTTCTCAGTTTTCCAAGCACCACCTCTTCTAGTGTCTCTGCCTGTGAGAGTTTCCCATAAGTGTGTGTCCTGAAAAGGAACAGAGTTGCTTTACTAGTGTAGCTGCCACAAACTGCAAGTGCAGATGAGAAACAGCACATGCCAGTGCCCAAGGATGGGAAATCTGGTTCAGCATATGAAGGTAGGGCCTGCCTCCCCACACTTCCTCCAGAGTCAGTCCCCTCGTGCCTGTTGTTCCCAGCCCATGGTTGGTCTTTTTATCCTTTTATACGTAGAGTTGTTCGGTTTTTCCAGTCTCCTGATTTCCTGCACTCCAGGCAAATTGCTGTAGACCTGCCCCTGCCCCAGCACAGGCTGTGTCCAAACCTGGCTCCTTGTCCTCCAGACCCCAGCTTTTCTCTGCTGTCAACTCCAAGTCTCATTGTCTCACTCCCAGCTCTCTTCACTTGTGAACCAAGCGTCCTTTGTGCCAGTGTGTGTTTTCCCTTGAGCCAGAGGGTTACAAAGTCATGAGCTGGTTTTAAGAGGTGAACATCACAGGGATCTAGTAAAAATAGGGAACAAGGGAGGAAATGTAATTCTAAAGAGTTTGGGGAGGGATGCAAATGATCAGTGATATGCAGCAGAGCTTCAAAGGTGCAGACAAAAGGCTTCAACTTGATGAAAATAAATCTAAAACAGCAAATAAAAGCAGCTTAAAAGGTGCATGTCTGATACAGCTAGCTGTGAGAAGGTGTTACTCCAGTGCTTTGTGTAGCCTGTAGGAGAGGGATGAGTTGAAATAAGAAACTTTAATGACCAAAACAGAGACTAGAAGTAGTTGGCGACTGCTCTTGGATGTCTTAAACATTGCAGTACACACCGCATCCAGCTGAAGATTGCCGATGCATCTATGGAACAAGAAAAAATTAGTTCTGGTGTATCAGAGCTCAGCAGATACTTCCCTTGCATCTGCTTACCAATAGCCAGGGAGTTTTGCATCACGTAACTGCCTCGTTATGCATTTAATGTATTCATTAAAATGTGCTTCTAGGTATTGTATTGAAATTTCAGTTCCTATGAGTTATAGATTTCTGAACAATGGCCACTGGAAAACACAGGGTTAATCAAGGGATAAACTGTGCTGATAGCATCTAAATATTTCAGGTGGACAACTGACAAGTTTAGTAGAAACTGAAGTTGAGATGCTGTACATGGGCCGCATAAATACAACATGTACCTACTAGGTTTTGATTCAGGGCCTTCCATGGCAGCAGGAAGTTTCAAACTTTAAACTACTTAATTGTGTTTGCCAAGAATCAGAATCCAGACTTGGAAAATTTACATCTAAGTTGGCAATAGCATTGGGTTTTTTCCTTCTACAGTACTTGATAGAAAGATGCTCCTTTTTTTTTTTTGCAGAAGTCTAAGAAAAAAGTAGTTTCTAATAGGGCCTTCCATTTAGATGTGCCAGTGATACTGATGTAAAGGTCAGGCTTGCATAGATTGGACAAGAGTAATTTAGGTGTATGTTTTTCCCTATATGTTTAATCTTCTAGAATATACTGTATGTAGTATTAAGATTTTGGCAACAGAAGTTTTGATTGTTGCTTTTTTTTGTCATTAAACAATAAACCAAAAGAACTTGATCAAAGATATTTTATACTTCACAATTTTTAATAAAGGCTTTACATCTGGTCTCTTTGCTACATGTACACACCCTTGTTGAAGAGTATTTACTGCTGTTGTTTCCCTTATCTCCTGGTTTGATTGTTGCCAGTTGATATTTTCTGTCTTTGGTGCATTATGCAGAGAAGGTACCAGCAATGTAAGCCTTGGTTATGGCTAGGAAGTGTCTGATAAAGAACAGATGAAACTTGTTTTAAAATGTTTCATATTATCCATCAGAAATAAAAGTGAGCACCTGCATAATATGCTCTGGTGAGTACTATCAATTAAAGAGTTGTGAAGTGGATATTAGAAGATTATTTATAATTCTGTTATATAATGGCTTAGACGGACTGCACTGGAGAAATTAACATGACAGAGGGATGGAAATCATATTAGAATTTGGACGTACTTGAGAGTCGATGAAATTACATTAAAAAAATACCATTCAGAATAAACACTAATGACATGCCTTTTTATTGATGTTTAATTCAGAAAAGAAGTTAATGCATGCCTTGAAAAGCAAAGAAGGACTGATTTATGCTTAATAATTTGCTTAAACTGAATTTCAGACAGAAAATTAATTTGTTCTTAAGAACTAGAGGACTTTCTAGAAGGGAAAAAAGTTACAGTATTAGCTTCCTTTTCTGAATACCAGTGCTCTTCAGTATGTTTGAAATCT